>WNWK01011795.1:0-62780 GCA_009830355.1 Cherax destructor | reverse complement strand
AAACATGAACTAAGGGACACTGCAGAAAGTTTCCTGGGGGACCCGCTTCTTGTGACGCCATCTTTATTCTCAGCACCTCATTTCTGCACTAAAATAAGGCACTTTAACATGGCTCAAGACTATACAGTTGAACCCATCTCGGTGTCCCATGGCTGATCTGACAACGTACTTAATTCACATAGTGAGTGTCCGTGGTTCGATCCACAAAACGGTGTGAAACGTTGGTCATGTTTAATTACACCTGCTGTTTCCTGCTTACCCAACAGTAAGTAGGTATCTGGGTGTTAATTGACTGTTATGGGACGCATCCTGGGGTGGTAGCATGTATCAAACAGGGCTGGGCTTTGAAATCTAGCCTCTAAAACTGATTTGAGTAAAAGGAAAAACTCCTGAAGATCAAGACACACACGTCTAAAAGGTAAGTGAAGTAGACGACCGTACCCTCGGTCTTACCTGGAAAAGACTACGATCCTTGTTAGAAAAATGACAAATGTGTTACTAATGCCACATTTTATTTTGGAAACGTTTCGCTCTGCAGGAGCTTTGTCAAGGCGTTAGGTAACGTCTCGACAAAGCTCGTAGAGAACAAAACTTTGCCATAATAAAATGCCACATTAGTTGCATTATATGTCCTTTTCCCAACATAATGTCGGTATTTCTACCCTCGATTCTTCAGTACACCTAAGAACAAGAACACCATTTTCGCCAAAGAATTCAACTCTCGACTGTGTAATGGAACTGTCAACTGCACCTTCGTCGCTCCATATACAAATATCTTCATGCCATAACAAGTCCAAGTGATATAAATCATCGAAGACATGTACAACTCACGTACCTACTAAGAAGTGTTTAAAAAATCTCAAGAATGGGTCGTTCCAAATAAGACAATAAACTGAACTCCTGAACTTCTGCGCCTACCAGATGTCCCCGGCCTTAAAGTTGCTTGCTGCCTGTCGCTATCAAGCGCCTGAAAACACTCTTCCTATTCCACTTCCCCGTTCTCTCCTTACCTGAGAGTAAGTAAATTTATCTTCACAAATTCAGGACTATAAAGTCAGAGACATCTCCAGGCTGAGGGACTGACTTCCTTAAACTACTTCTTCAAAGTTAATTGACAGACCACACCATCTTTACCTATCCTCTGATGCTGTCTCCATATTTGCAATCTCAGTAGTCGATGAAGAATTAAACACATGTGTTACATCTGAGTATGTTTAATTTGTAGACGTTTCTCTATACAGTGGCTTTATCAATACAAAGACATAATCTGAAGACAGTATAAATAGTAGACCCCCGGATTTCGTCAATAATTCTTTCCAGAAGGCTGTTCGAGTGCTGTTACCGAACGAATTTGTTCCCATAAGGACGAATGTAAATTAGATTAGCCCGTTTCAGACCCCCAAAAATACACTTACAAAAGCACTTACAAAAATACACTTACATAATTGTTCGAGTTGGGAGCTGTACGAAATCCGGGGGTCCACTGTATATATATATACAGTCCCTCAACCTAGGAGCAGGTGATGAGCACCGTAGTTTTAAAAAATCCGAGGCACAGGTAGAAAGGGAGACACAATGTAAAGGTGAGGCACACCTTGACGACAGGACAGGCGGGGCTCACTAGTAGAAGTAAGGAGATAGGTAGTCACCGAGAGGCAGTGTAGCGAACGTGCTGGGAAGGTCTCTCTCAAATCCAACCTTCGTTCACTCGTAACTAGTGGTCAGGTAATAAAGTTTTCGAAGATGTCCTCTATACCAAGATACCGTTGTGTTGCAGTGTGAGAGTGTGACTGTGATAATGGTATACAGTACCGAAAAGTTCATAAGTACGACACATGTGCAAGAGTTAGTAATCTTTATTTCGAAACGTATTACCTACACAGTATTCTTCTTCAGCCTTAACTTGACAGTATAAGTCTACCTTCCGTTGCTTCAGCTTCACTATGAAGCAGAACTCTTCTCCAGGTTGAGGGACTGACCACCTCAAACGACTTCTCCAGGCTGAGGGACTGACCACCTCAAAACTACGTCTTCAAGGGTGATGAACTGATTACATCGTCTTTACATCTCTACTGCCTCCTATGTATATGACTGAAAATTCTACTGCGTAGGCGAAACGTTTCGGAATAAATATAGTCTTACTTAAGATACTTAAAGACAGTCTTACTTATCAACTCGTCAGTATTGTGTACTATTATCATATTCACACTGACAGGCAAGAACGATTAATCTGTGTTGAGATTCTTCAGTCAAGTTATGTTCATTAAGGTGGCTTCTTATATCGGCTGTAACTGACCCTAACAAAAAACCTACTACTGACATCAGGCTTATTGGGCCGTAATTTGATAGAACTGACTTATCCCTGATTTGAAGATAGGAATTACATTAGCTATGTTCCACATCTCCGGCATAACTCGTTTGGATTGATGAGTTGAACAGGTTTGTTAGAGCCTAACTGAGCTCACACTTGCACTCTTTTAAATATCATTGAAAACAATTCGTCAGGGCTCGCAGCACATTTTTATATTTTAGTTGGTCTACTTGTTTGATAACCACGTCCCTCATGACTGTAATATTACTTAATTCGTTTTCTTCAGGAACTAAGTAATTATTAATTGCTGGGATATTATTTATATCATCTTGTGTGAAGACTGGACATAAATAACTATTAAAACAAGAGCACATTTCCTGCTCATTTTCAGTAAGCTGTCTAGACCTAGTTCTCAGTTGTACATTTTCCCTATAATTGTCCAGTACACTTGAAAAAAACATTTAGGATTTGCCTCTTATCTACTAGGTATTCTAATGTCAAAGTCGCATCGAGTATTTCTGATATCCTTACTTACCCTCTTTTAATATGAACATATTGGCCAATAAGATTATATATATATATATATATATATATATATATATATATATATATATATATATATAATATATGCTAAATTCCAAGAACAGGCGAAATATTCACAAACACTGATCTCTGGCCAGAGATCAGTATTTGTAATATTTCGCCTGTTCTGAATTCCTAGCATTATAAATCTCAAGTTGTGTCGATGCATGCAGGGGATGAGATGAAAGCTGTAAGCCACCTGCCTGAAAGCTGGCTGCCTTGGATCAACGTCTAGCGTGAGCTGGGCGCCAAGGTATTGGACCAGTGTGGTATGGTCGGTAAAGCACTGCGTACCTTTTTGCAAGGGTTTGTAGGTTCGACTCTACTTCGGTTAGAGATCAGTGTTTGATATATATATATATATATATATATATATATATATATATATATATATATATATATATATATATATATATATATATATATATAAATATATATATATATATAATATATACAATTCAAATATCAGGCACGATCTCAACTGGTCCAACCTACGCCCAGCTACCTAGACGTTGATCCAAGGCACCACTTTCAGGCAGGTGCTACAGCTTTCATCTCATCCCGCATGCATCGACACAACGAGATTTTACAATGCTAGGAATTCGCAGAACAGGCGAAATATTCACAAATACTGATCTCTGGCCAGAGATCAGTGTTTGTGAATATTTCGCCTGTTCTTGCGAATTCCTAGCATATATATGTATATATATATTTTTTTTTTTTTTTTTTTTTTAACACATCGGCCGATTCCCACCAAGGCAGGGTGGCCCGAAAAAGAAAAACTTTCATCATCATTCACTCCATCACTGTCTTGCCAGAAGGGTGCTTTACACTACAGTTATAAAACTGCAACATTAACACCCCTCCTTCAGAGTGCCGGCACTGTACTTCCCATCTCCAGAACTCAAGTCCGGCCTGCCGGTTTCCCTGAATCCCTTCATAAATGTTACTTTGCTCACACTCCAACAGCACGTCAAGTATTAAAAACCATATGCCTCCATTCACTCCTATCAAATACGCTCACACATGCTTGCTGGAAGTCCAAGCCCCTCGCACAAAAACTTCCTTTACCCCCTCCCTCCAACCTTTCCTAGGCCGACCCCTACCCCGCCTTCCCTCCACTACAGATTTATACACTCTCGAAGTCACTCTGTCTCGTTCCATTCTCTCTACATGTCCAAACCACCTCAACAACCCCTCCTCAGCTCTCTGAACAATCGTTTTGGTAATCCGCACCTCCTCCTAATTTCCAAACTCCGAATTCTCTGCATTATATTCACACCACACATTGACCTCAGACATGACATCTCCACTGCCTCCAGCCTTCTCCTCGTTGCAACATTCATCACCCATGCTTCACACCCATATAAGAGCGTTGGTATAACTATCTCTCATACATTCCCTCTTTACTTCCATGGACAAGGTTCTTTGTCTCCACAGACTCGAAGTGCTCCACTCACCCTTTTCCCTCATCAATTCTATGATTCACCTCATCCTTCATAGACCCATCCGCCGACATGTCCACTCCCAAATATCTGAATACATTCACCTCCTCCATACTCTCTCCTCCAATCTGATATCCAATCTTTCGTCACCTATTTTTTTTGTTATCCTCATCACCTTACTCTTTCCTATATTCACTTTCAATTTTCTTCTTTTACACACCCTACCAAATTCATCCACCAACCTCTGCAGCTTCTCTTCAGAATCTCCCAAAAGCACAGTGTCATCAGCAAAAAGCAACTGTGACAACTCCCACTTTGTATTTGCTTCTTTATCTTTTAGCCCAACACCTCTTGCCAAGACCCTCGCATTCACTTCTCTTACAACCCCATCTATAAATATATTGAACAACCACGGTGACATCACACATCCTTGTCTAAGGCCCACTTTTACTGGGAAATAGTCCCCTTCCCTCCTACACACTCTAACCTGAGCCTCACTATCCTCATAAAAACTCTTCACTGCTTTCAGTAACCTTCCTCCTATTCCATACACCTGCAACATCTGCCACATTGCCCCCTATCTACCCTATCATACGCCTTTTCCAAATCCATAAATGCCACAAAAACATCTTTACCCTTATCCAAATACTGTTCACCTATATGTTTCACTGTAAACACTTGGTCTACACACCCCTACCTTTCCTAAAGCCCCCTTGTTCATCTGCTATCCTGCTTTCTGTTTTACTCTTAATTCTTTCAATAATAACTCTACCATACACTTTACCAGGTACACTCAACAGACTTATTCCCCTATAATTTTTGCACTCTCTTTGTCCCCTTTGCCTTTATATATATATATATATATATATATATATATATATATATATATATTTTTTTTCAACAAGTCGGCCGTCTCCCACCGAGGCAGGGTGACCCAAAAAAAAGAAAATCCCCAAAAAGAAAAAAATTTCATCATCATTCAACACTTTCACCACACTCATACATAATCACTGTCTTTGCAGAGGAGCTCAGATACTACAGCTGAGAAAAGTCCCTCCCAGCTGTCACTATCTCAGACCCCTCCTTTAAAGTGCAGGCATTGTACTTCCCATTTCCAGGACTCAAGTCCAACTAAATCAATTAACTGGTTTCCCTGAATCCCTTCACACAATGTTACCCTGCTCACACTCCAACAGATCGTCATGTCCCAAAAACCATTCGTCTCCATTCACTCCTATCTAACACGCTCACACATGCTTGCTGGAAGTCCAAGCCCCTCGCCCACAAAACCTCCTTTACCCTTCCCTCCAACCTTTTCTAGGACGACCCGTACCCCGCCTTCCTTCCCTACAGATTTATACGCTCTCCAAGTCATTCTACTTTGATCCATTCTCTCTAAATGACCAAACCACCTCAACAACCCCTCTTCAGCCCTCTGACAAATACTTTTAGTAACTCCACACCTTCTCCTAATTTCCACATTCCGAATTTTCTGCATAATATTTACACCACACATTGCCCTTAGACAGGACATCTCCACTGCCTCCAGCCTCCTCCTCGCTGCAGCATTTGCAACCCATGCTTCACACCCATATAAGAGTGTTGGTACCACTATACTTTCGTACATTCCCTTCTTTGCCTCCATGGATAACGTTTTTGTCTCCACAGATACCTCAATGCACCACTCACCTTTTTCCTTCATCAATTCTATGGTTAACCTCATCCTTCATAAACCCATCTGCTGACACATCAACTCCCAAATATCTGAAAACATTTACTTCTTCCATAATCCCTCTCTCCAATGTGATATCCAATTTTTCTTTATTTAAATCGTTTGATACCCTCATCACCTTACTCTTATCTATGTTCACTTTTAACTTTCTACCTTTACACACTCTCCCAAACTCGTCCACTAACCTTTGCAACTTTTCTTTAGAATCTCCCATAAGCACAGTATCATCAGCAAAAAGTAACTGTGTCAACTCCCATTTTGCATTTAATTCTCCATAATTTAATCCCACCCCTCTCCCCAACACCCTAGCATTTACTTCTTTTACAACCCCATCTATAAATATATTAAACAACCATGGTGACATTACACAACCCTGTCTAAGACCTACTTTTACCGGGAAGTAATCTCCCTCTCTCTACACACCCTAACCTGAGCCTCACTATCCTCATAAAAACTCTTTACAGCCTTCAGTAACTTACTACCTATTCCATACACTTGCAACATTTGCCACATTGCTCCCCTATCCACTCTATCATATGCCTTTTCTAAATCCATAAATGCAATAAAGACTTCTCTACCTTTATCTAAATACTGTTCACATATATGCTTCACTGTAAACACTTGATCTACACATCCCTACCCACTCTAAAGCCTCCTTGCTCATCTGCAATCCTACTTCTGTCTTACCTCTAATTCTTTCAATAATAACCCTGCCATACACTTTACCTGGTATACTCAGTAAACTTATTCCCCTATAATTTTTACACTCTCTTTTATCCCCTTCCCTTTATATAAAGGAACTATACATGCTCGCTGCCAATCCCTAGGTACCTTCCCTCTTTCATACATTTATTAAACAAAAATACCAACCACTCCAGCACTATATCCCCCTGCTTTTAACATTTCTGTCATGATTCCGTCAATTCCAGCTGCTTTACCCCCTTTCATTCTACGTAATGCCTCACGCACCTCCCCACACTCACATCCTGCTCTTCTTCACTCCTAAACGATGTTGTACCTCCCTGGCCAGTACATGAAATTATCGCCTCCCTCTTTTCATCGACATTTAAAAGTTCCTCAAAATATTCCCGCCATCTACCCAATACCTCCAGCTCCCCATCTACTAACTCCCTACTCTGTTTTTAACTGACAAATCCATTCGTTCCCTAGGCTTTCTTACCTTGTTTATCTCACTCCAAAATTTTTCTTGTTTTCAGCAAAATTTCTTGACCGATCCTCTCCCATTCTTTCATCCGCTCTTCTTTTGCACTCTCTCACCACTCTCTTCACCTTTATTTTACTCTCCATATACTCTGCTCTTCTACTAACACTTCTGTTTTGTAAAAACCTCTCATAAGCTACCTTTTTCTCTTTTATCACACCCTTTACTTCTTCATTCCACCACTCACTCTTCTTTCCTCCTGCACCCACCCTCCTATAACCACAAACTTCTGCCCCACATTCTAATACTGCATTTTAAAACTATCCCAACTCTCTTCAACCCCCACTACTCCTACTTGCACTAGCCCCCTTTCTGCCAATAGTTGCTTATATCTCACCCTAACTTCCTCCTCCCTTAGTTTATACACTTTTACCTCTCTCTTACTTGCTGTTGCCATTTTCCTTTTGTCCCATCTACCTTTTACTCTAACTGTAGCTACAACCAAATAATGATCTGATATATCCGTTGCCCCTCTATAAACATGTACATCCTGAAGCCTACTCATCAACCTTTTATCCACCAATACATAATCCAACAAACTACTTTCCTTACGTGCTATATCATACCTTGTATATTTATTTATCCTCTTTTTCATAAAATATGTATTACTTATTACCAAACCTCTTTCTACACATAGCTCAATTAATGGCTCCCCATTTACATTTACCCCTGGCACCCCAAATTTACCTACTACTCCATCCACAACATTTTTACCCACTTTAGCATTAAGATCCCCAACCACAATTACTCTCTCACTTGGTTCAAAACTCCCCACACACTCACTCAACATTTCCCAAAATCTCTCTCTCTCCTATATATATATATATATATATATATATATATATATATATATATATATATATATATATATATATATATATATATATATATATATATATATATATATATATATATATATATATATATTTATATATATATATATATATATATATATATATATATATATATATATATATATATATATATATATATATATATATATATATATATAATCTTATTGGCCAATATGTTCATATTAAAAGAGAGGTAAGTAAGGATATCAGAAATACTCGATGCGACTTTGACATTAGAATACCTAGTAGATAAGAGGCAAATCCTAAATGTTTTTTCAAGTGTACTGGACAATTATAGGGAAAAGTACAACTGAGAACTAGGTCTAGACAGCTTACTGAAAATGAGCAGGAAATGTGCTCTTGTTTTAATAGTTATTTATATATATATATATATATATATATATATATATATATATATATATATATATATATATATATATATATATATATATATATATATATATATATATATATATATATATATATATATATATATATATATATATATATATATATACTGCTCGTTGAGGCTAGTACACCAAACGGGGAGGAGAATGAAATTAGCTCCGAGGCACCCACACAACCGTATGTCCTCGGACCAAGGGTAACACACCTAGCTTTTCTGAGTGCTTGGTTCTTGTAAGATTGCGTGGTCCTGTGGGTTAGAGCGTCATGGAGGGCAATGTGGCAGATGTTGCAAATGTATGGAATAGGAGGCAGGTTACTGAAAGCAGTGAAAAGTTTTTACGAGGATAGTTAGTCTCAGGTTAGAGTATGTAGGAGAGAGGGTGATTATTTCCCAGTAAAAGTAGGCCTTAGACAAGGATGTGTGATGCCACCATGGTTGTTCAATATATTTATAGATGGGGTTGTAAAAGAAGTGAATGCTCGGGTGTTAGCAAGAGGTGTGGGGTTAAAATATAAAGAATCTAACACAAAGTGGGAGTTGTCACAGTTGCACTTTGCTGATGACACTGTGCTTTTGGGAGATTCTGAAGAGAAGTTGCAGAGGTTGGTGGATGAATTTGGTAGGGTGTGTAAAAGAAGAAAATTGAAAGTGAATATAGGAAAGATTAAGGTGATGAGGATAACAAAAAGATTAGGTGACGAAAAATTGGATATCAGATTGGAGGGAGAGTGTATGAAGGAGGTGAATGTATTCAGATATTTGGGAGTGGACATGTCAGCAGATGGGTGTATGAAGGATGAGGTGAATCATAGAATTGATGAGGGAAAAAGGGTGAGTGGAGCACTTCGGAGTCTGTGGAGACAAAGAACTTTGTCCATGGAAACAAAGAGGGGAATGTATGAGAGTATAGTTATACCAAAACTCTTAAATGGGTGTGAGACATGGGTGGTGAATGTTGCAACAAGGAGAAGGGTGGAGGCAGTGGAGATGGCATGTCTGAGGGCAATGTGTGGTGTGAATATAATGCACAGAAATCACAGTTTGGAAATTAGGAGGAGGTGTGGGATTACCAAAACTATTATCCAGAGGGCTGAGAAGGGGTTGTTAAGGTGGTTCGGACATGTAGAGAGGATGCAACAAAATACAATGACTTCGAGAGTGTATAATCTGTAGTGGAGGGAAGACGGGGTAGAGGTCGGCCTAGGAAAGGTTGGAGGGAGGGGGTAAAGAAGGTTTTGTGTGCGAAGGGCTTGGACTTCCAGAAAATATGCTTGACCGTGATAGATAGGAGGGAATGGAGACAAATGGTTTTTAGGACTTGACGTGCTGTTGGAGTGTGAGCAGGGTAATATTTATGAAGGGTTTCAGGGAAACCGGCAGGCCGGACTTGGTTCCTGAAAATGGAAAGTACAGTGTCTGCACTCTGAAGGAGGGGTATTAATGTTGCAGTTTTGTAACTGTAGTGTAAGCGCGCCTCTGGCAAGAGTGATGGAGTGAATGATGGTGAAAGTTTTTCTTTTTCGGGCCGCCCTACCTTGGTGGAAAAAGGCCGATGTGTTAATAAAAACAATAATATATATATATATATATATATATATATATATATATATATATATATATATATATATATATATATATATATATATATATATATATATATATATATATATATATATATATATATATATATATATATATATATATATATATATATATATATATATATATATATATATATATATATATATATATATATATATATATATATATATATCGTGCCGATTAGGTAAAACTGGTCAATTAGCAAGAACTCATCTAAAATTAAGTCCTTTCTAAAATTTTCTCTTATACGTTTAAAGATATATTTTTTCATTTATGTTAGTGTAAGAATTTATAATTTTGTACCAAGAGAAACTTTGAAAACCTACCTAACCTTATTACAACAAGTGCAATTTAATTTAGCCCAACCCAACTAAATATATTTTAGATACGTTAACAATTATTTAATAATAAACAAACATAATGAAATATATTTTTTCGTTACGTTCAGAATGATTTTGCGAAATTATTGCATACACAAAATTTCGCTTGTCTTATATGGCAAGAAGAGCGTTGCTATTTAAGCCAAAATCGCAAGTTTTACCTAATCGGCACGACATATATATATATATATATATATATATATATATATATATATATATATATATATATATATATATATATATATGTGTGTGTGTGTGTGTGTGTTAGTTTGTGTGTGTGTGTGTGTGTGTTAGTTTGTGTGTGTGTGTGTATGCAAAGATAATGAACAACAGGAAATGTTGGTAACACCAAAAGCATGCACGAGAGCATGTTATTATTCATCCCAGAATGCAGCAGCCAATTTCTTCCTGAATTACAACACCGAGTCTCAAATAAGAAACTGAGTTATTCTGGGTGTTTCTTGGTGACCTTGACACTTTGTCACCTAATACAGGTCTGGCTGATTCTTCATATAATACAAGGGTTTGTGAGGATGCTGTGAGGCCCATGGTATTCTGGGTTCCCCCTGATGGTAGCAGCAGAAGCATCCTTCACAGCATCAGTGAATAACGTTGATTTCAATTTTTTTTTTTGGCACCAGACACAAAAGTAAAATGTAAACTGATTGTGACAGTTCTTAATTATCAGTAAAAGACTTGACTAAGAGGTGAAGTGGATTTGTATAAATTACAAAGCACTAAGGCTAATTGGCTGCTCATTAATTACAATTAAAAAGTGGCTTACTTTTGTTAGAACTAATATTGACAGTTGTGTTGTGCAACGTCGTATTTTTTTAGTCTGGTAGTAGTGGTGATGTGTGTGTGTGTGTGTGTGTGTGTGTACTCACCTAGTTGTACTCACCTAGTTGTGGTTGCAGGGGTCGAGTCATAGCTCCTGGCCCCGCCTCTTCACTGGCCGCTACTGGGTCACTCTCTCTGCGCCATGAGCTTTATCATACCTCTTCTTAAAGCTATGTATGGAACCTGCCTCCACTACATCGCTTCCCAAACTATTCCACTTACCGACCACTCTGTGACTGAAGAAATACTTCCTAACATCCCTGTGATTCATCTGAGTCTTCAACTTCCAACGGTGACCCCTTGTTGTTGTGTACCATCTCTGGAACATTCTGTCTCTGTCCACCTTGTCAATTCCTCTCAGTATCTTATATGTCGTTATCATATCCCCCCTATCTCTCCTATCCTCCAGTGTCGTCAGGTCGATTTCCCTTAACCTCTCCTCGTAGGACATACCCCTTAGCTCCGGGACTAGTCTTGTTGCAAACTTTTGCACTTTCTCTAGCTTCTTTACGTGCTTGGCTAGGTGTGGGTTCCAAACTGGTGCTGCATACTCCAGTATGGGCCTAACGTACACAGTGTACAGAGTCGTGAACGATTCTTTATTAAGATGTCGGAATGCTGTTCTTAGGTTTGCTAGGCGCCCATATGCTGCAGCAGTTATTTGGTTGATGTGCGCCTCAGGAGATGTGCCTGGTGTTATACTCACCCCAAGATCTTTTTCCTTGATTGAGGTTTGTAGTCTCTGGCCCTTTAGACTGTACTCCGTCTGCGGTCTTCTTTGTGTGTGTGTACTCACCTAATTGTACTCCCCTAATTGTGGTTGCAGGGGTCGAGACTCAGCTCCTGTCCCCGCCTCTTCACTGACCGCTACTGGGTCTCTTTTCTCCCTGCTCCATGAGCTTTATCATACCTTGTCTTAAAGCTATGTATGGTTCCTGACTCCACTACATCGTTTGCTAGACTATTCCACTTCCTGACTACTCTATGGCTGAAGAAATGCTTCCTAACATCCCTTTTACTCATCTGAGTCTTCAGCTTCCAATTGTGTCCCCTTGTTTCTGCGTGTGTGTGTGTGTGTGTGTGCGTGTATGTATGTATGTTTGTATATGTGTTTGTGTGTATGTGACGTGTTTTGTTTGTTCTAGCGCCATGTATTCATAGTGCAACACCATTTCTCTTTCAGTGTTGTCATCTGTCAGCATTTTGTTGTTCTGCTCTAATGCATTCATTTAATTCTGCACATACTTTTTTACTATATATAAATTGTTCACAGCCTCTTTTTGTTGTTGATAAATGCGTTTGTAACGTTACAAGGTCTTCATGTACAATTCTGAGGACCCTAGATCTTAAACAGCACTGTCTTCCCTCAAGAAAAGTCTTACACATTTACAATAGCTTGAGTCTGCATTCGCTTTCATAACGTAATTGTTTTGATTAGCGTCTATGTAATTGTTCTCCTTTATAACTACATGTATTGTTTTGATTAGCGTCTCTGTCTTATTACTTCTTACGTGTGTTGTTATTTCAGTCTCTAACATTCCTCCTGGGGCACAATTTACCATGAGGGAGTCGAAGTTGGCTTAGGTAAGACTCATCAGGAAACAGGAAAAGTGTTTCCTGACCCAGGTCTTCGTCATGTGATGACCAGCCACTGGAGCTTCTGGTCATCTGACTAAGGTCTTTCCCTGCCTTACAGGTCCATCCCTTAAAAAAAAAAAATTGTGGACTCTGAAGACCGAGAAGTTCCCATCGTCAGTGACACGTTCTTAAATAATGAAGGCTCGATCATGCGTCCGTGTTTTATATGACCATTAGTTACCGTGCTTAGTCTCAAGTTTCTTAAGTCCTATTTTAATTAATTATGCCTCTCCCGGGAGGTGATGTTGGTAGGCTCTTCAACCTCGCCGCTCGGGTTAGTCTCTTTGTATGTTGTATGTGTTCACCTAGTTGTGGTTGCAGGGGTCGAGTCATAGCTCCTGGCCCCGGCTCTTCACTGATCGCTACTAGGTCCTCTCTCTCCCTGCTAAATGAGCTTTATCATACCTTGTATTAAAACTATGTATGGTTCTTACCTCCACTACATCACTTGCCAGACTATTCCACTTCCCTGTGTGTGTGTGTATGTGTGTATGTGTTGTGTGTGTGTGTGTGTGTGTGTGTGTGTGGGTGGGTGTGCGTGTGTGTGTGTGTGTCACTGTGGTAATCAGAGGAAGGACAAAGAAAGGAGAAATCAGGAAATGGAATAAGAAAGTGGTAGGGTAGAAAAAATAACAAATGAAAAGCTTTAAAAGTGAAAGAGCTTACCATTCTCCTCTATAAATCCTAATGGAAAAAGAAATTGATTTTGCTGGAACTTGGGCTCCGGAAACAGCGAATTTAACAAAGTGATAGACACCGTAAGATAACACTGAAACACCAATATAATCAATAGAATCCGTATTGACTCACCTTAAGCTTATTTTAACTAGTAAACTCCTCCTGCAAGGCATTAATAACGTGAAAACTCATATAAGATTCACGGAAAGCTTGAATCTTCTCCCAGAAAGCTTCGTCCCCAAAATCCCAAGAGACGGAGTACAGCTTACCTCCGACAGGCAACAGGAGGCTTGCAAACTCACCATTTGGGATACGCCCTTCTTCATGCGTCCATTGAGCCACCAGGTGAGTGTGGCAGGTGGTCTGCTTCCCCTAGCCTCGCAGACCACCTGGTGGGGGCGCCCTGCAGACACCGGGCCATCCACACCTCGCACCTCCACGCTCTCGGGTCCATCTGTAAACATTACAGGTTAAACTGTGAATGTGAAAAAAAAACCATTGCGAATGTTGCAAAGCACGCAATCACCATATGTCACTGTGGCTTACGGCTTCCTTCCGGCCATATGTTCGGATGTTATCAGGGCTTGAGGCCTGATAACATATTACAGTTACCTCGGTTAATAAGACACGTGCATACGTGTCACTCTGTACTCAGGATGCTACCCAAAACAGCTGGCTAACTGTCAAGTACCTATTTACTACTAAGCAGGAAGATCAGCAGATGCTAGGAGACGTGCCCACCCAGGGTTCCACCCCGTGGAATTTCGTATCGAAAAATCTTAAAATCAAGCAACAGCCTAGCCAATTTTCATTATTATTATTATTATTATTATTATTATTATTATTATTATTATTATTATTATTATTATTATTATTATTATTATTATTATTATTATTATCATATCATTATTATTATTATTGATATTGCTGTTACATATATGGGGAAAACATTAAACCAGGAGAGAAAATACTTAGCTTCAATAGTAAATCAGCTTTAACTCAAAGAAAGGGCGAGTAATTCTATTTCGATGGATCAAGAAACCTTTACCAGCATCATAGCTGGCACAATATTTCACTATATCAGCAGAATACGTTTTTAATACTAGTCTGTTAATGTTGGTGTTGCGTACACACATGTCTGCTCATGAGAGGGGTAATATATGCCGGGTCTCACACACAAAGGGGCACTCAGACGCATATGTAAATTTGAATATACTCATATAGGCAAGTTTGCAAATTTACATATAGATATATGTAAATATGCGAGCGTGCACACACATATGCATATAATCGCAAACACACACACACATGGGAAATTACATGGTGGATAGGGACAGAATTGATGGGACACAACAAGGGGTCACAATAGGAAATCGAAAACTCTGATGAATCCCTGGGATGTTAGAAATTATTTCTTCAGTCATAGAGTTGTGAGGAAGTGGAACAATCTGGAGAGGGATGTAGTGGAAGCAGGATCCATACATAGCTTAAATAAGAGGTACGATAAAGCTCTTGGAGCAGGAAGAAAGTGGACCTTGTAACGACCAGCGACGAGGAGGAGCCAGGTGCTACGAATCGACCCCTTCAACCCCAAATAGGTGTGTATATACACATTCACACACACACACACACACACACACACACACACATACACACACATTCTCTCTCTCTCTCTCTCTCTCTCTCTCTCTCTCTCTCTCTCTCTCTCTCTCTCTCTCTCTCTCTCTCTCTCTCTCTCTCTCTCTGTCCACAGATGAGACAGCAAAAAGGCGTCACAATTGGAAGTTGAAGACTCACATGAATCAAAAGAATGTTAGGAAGTATTTCTTCAGTCATACATATAACACAGGTGTACACAACACTCACCACTACACACAACACTCACAACTACACACACACACAACACTCACCACTACACACAACACTCACCACTACACACAACACTCACAACTACACACACTCCACAACACTCACCACTACACACAACACTCACCACTACACACAACACTCACAACTACACACACACTCCACAACACTCACCACTACACACAACACTCACCACTACACACAACACTCACCACTACACACAACCTCACCCTACACACACTACCCTACACACACACTCACACTACACACAACACTCACAACTACACACAACACTCACCACTACACACAACATTCACAACTACACACAACACTCACCACTACACACAACACTCACCACTACACACAACACTCACAACTACACACAACACTCACAACTACACACAACACTCACAACTACACTCAACACTCACAACTACACACAACACTCACAACTACACACAACACTCACAACTACACTCAACACTCACAACTACACACAACACTCACAACTACACTCAACACTAAAGTTGACAGGAAGTGGAATAGTTTGGAAAGTGATGTAGGGAGGCAGGATCATACATAGCTTTAAGATGAGGTATGATAAGGCTCATGGAGTAAAATGAATAGAGAAATGGAATAGAAAAGCAGCAGCATTCAGAAAGAGGTATAAAGGAAGACAGGAAAAGACTGAAATAAGCTGTGCAGAAGAATTCAAGAAATGAAGAATTAAGAACAGGAAAGGGAAGAGCCTCTCAGACACATAAAAATAGACTGGACAAAGACAAAAATAAAACAACAGACAGAAAACGAAATTGCTGAAAGTTAAGAGACACTATTGAAAGTCACACAGCAGAAGTGGATACCTCTTTTGATTATTTTTGGTCAGCCAGAGCAGCATGGAGAGAGAAAAAGTGAAGGATGGAAGGGGGAGCAAAAGGATGTAGAAGATTTATTAACAGCTACAACAAGATCACAGGCGGCAAAAAATAAATTAGATGACAGTGTTTTTTCTGAGTAGGATTGTGCTAGAGAGAACGACGAATCCCTGTGAAAGCAATTTTTCAGTCAGAATGAGTAAGAGACCAGGTGCTCCATTGGAAACCAAACACTGGACAGTCGAGCAGATAGGACCGAATATTTCTATAAAGGGGCAGAATATATGAGGAGGTCACAGCTTCAGTGATAAGATAGGAGGAACAGAAGATACAGTGAAAAGTAGCCATAGAAACAGGAATGGAAGTGCAATATTTAGCCCACACAGGACAAGAACTAAACCCTGCTGGAGGAATTAAAAGCTGCACCTAGTATCCCTCCGATCTACCTCAACCTCTTCCCATCCACTCCTTTTTCTACTTTATAACCCTGCTGTTCCCTCTCTCCCTCCCCTACTTTATACAGCTTCTCCCATTCCCTGTATTCTTTCTTAGTAACAGTAATATTATTATTATTGCTATTATTATTATTATTATTATTATTATTATTATTATTATTATTATTATTATTATTATTATTATTATTATTATTATCTTGCACTAACAATCAGCAACCTGGAGAAACAAATAGCATCCCTAAAGTTCCAAATTCCCACCAAACATCCTCAACTCTTCACTCATTCTACTCAATCAACCATCCTTTCTCTCTTCCCATTCCCTCACTCTCCTATCCCCTTCCCTTACTTTTCAATCCCTCTCTTCCTTCACCCCCTTTCCTCAACCCATCCTCACAATTCCCGGTTTCTTTTTGCCCTCTCCATTCTGGACAAAAAATCATGGTCCTGTTGTTCTACCTCATCACCCCATTTCTTTACCTCATTTTCCCTAATAATAACAATCCTTATCACTTCACCTCCCCATGCAAATTACATAATAATAATAATAATAATAATAATAATAATAATAATAATAATAATAATAATAATAATAATAATAATAATAATAATAATAATAATAACAATTCGTATTATTATAACCTGCTTTATGTGTCCATATAGTCCTTCCTTACCAAAATTTTCTTACTTTCTATGTCTGTCTGTCTGTCTGTCTGTCTGTCTGTATGTCTGTCTGTCTGTCTGTCTGTCTGTCTGTCTGTCTGTCTGTCAGGTGCCTTCAGAAATAGCTTGCTCACATTCCATTTGTATCTACAACTTCAGTTTGAATAAATGAAAACAGAGAACCTGAAATGTATCAGAGGCGGCCTCTGAACTGGCCTTTGTCGACACGAACTGATGGCACTTGTTATACTGTGTCATAACAATCAGCAACAGACCCACCAGGTGTATGGTGACTGTTATCCTGTGTTAGACCAGTCAACAACAGAAATTTCCGATGTATCATAACTGTTATTCTGTCATACCAGTCAACAACAGACATTTCTGATGAATATAATGACTTAAACTATGTCGTACCAGTCAGCAGCAGACATTCTAGGTGTATATAGTGACTATTATACTGTTTCATACCAGTCAGTAACAGACACACGAAGTGTGTATGGTGAATGTTATATTCTGTCATAAAAGTCAGTAACAGACAGACATTTGGTACGGTGACTGTTATCCTGTGATATCAGTCACCTCATAACATGGAATGACATCAGAATATACAAGGTAGAAAATATATATTTTCGCACAATTACCTACTCATTTGAGTACTAGTACTCAGCCCCTTCAAGAGGGATGTTTAGGGACCAAAATGTTCTTGGACTAAGAACACAGATCCTCACAAGAGGATCAGGCACACATAAAAGGAAGGGCACTGCAATGGATCAGGGAATAACTGACAGGGAGGCAACAACGAGTCATGGTACGTGACGAGGTGTGAGAGTGGGAAACTCTGAGCGGGGTTCCATAGGGGTCAGTCCTAGGACCAGTGCAATTTTTGGTATACGTGAATGACATGACGGAAGGGATAGACTCAGAAGTGTCCCTGTTTGCAGATGATGTTGAAGTTAATGAGGAGAATTAAATCGGATGAAGATCAGGCAGGACTACAAATAGACTTGGACAGGCTGGAAGACTGGACCAGCAACTGGCTCCTCGAATTTAACCCCGCCAAATGCAATGTAATGAAGATCGGGGAAGGGCAAAGAAGATCGCAGACAGAGTATAGGCTAGGTGGCCAAAGACTGCAAACCTCTCTCAAGGAAAAGGATCTTGGGGTGAGTATAATACCGAGCACATCTCCTGAGTCGCACGTCAACCACATAACTGCTGCAGCATATGGGCGCCTGGCAAACCTGAGAACAGCGTTCCAACACCTCAGTAAGGAATCGTTCAAGACTCTGTACACCGTGTACGTCAGGCCCATACTTGAGTATGCAGCACCAGTTTGGAACCCACACCTGTTCAAGCATGTGCAAAGGTTTGCAACAAGACTAGTTCCAGAGCTAAGGGAAATGTCCTACGAAGAAAGGTTAAGAGAAATCGGCCTGACGACACTGGATGACAAGAGGGTTAGGGAAGACATGATAACGACATACAAAATACTGCGAGGAATTGACAAGGTGGACAGAGACAGGATGTTCCAGAGATGGGACACAGAAACAAGGGGTCACAATTGGAAGTTGAAGACTCAGATGAGTCAAAGGGATGTTAGGAAGCATTTCTTTAGTCATAGAGTTATCAGGAAGTGGAATAGTCTGGCAAGTGACGTAGTGGAGGCAGGAACCATACATAGTTTTAAGACGAGGTATGAAAAAGCTCATGGAGCAGGGAGAGAGAGGACCTAGTAGCAATCAGTATAGAGGCGGGGCCAGGAGCTATGACTCGACCCCAGCAGCCACAAATAGGTGAGCACAAACAAACAGACACACACAGACACACACACACACAGACACACACACACACACACACACACACACACACACACACACACACACACACACAGAAAATTGCAACAGAGAATATGCACTGGATTACAGGACATGCACGGAAGTCAACAAAAGTTCTGGAGATGATAGCTAGATAAATGACAGCTGAAATCTTGAATAGGAAAAGTTTGTTTACAGAAAAACAGCTTGGATTTAGGGAAGGAAAATCCTTTTCCTATGCAATTTTATGAAGCTCATTGACAGAATCACAGAAATAAAACAAAATTAGTTGTATTTTTGTCGCTGACCGATCCACGAAAGATATCCCCGTGTTCCACAAACCGAGCTCCTCTAAACCATTACTCTCTAAAGCAACAGTGCAGAGTGGTGATAAAATCCAAAAACAACAGATAAAAATATGCATCTATATATGCAAAAGGTGTGGGGTTAAAAGATAAAGAATCTAACACAAAGTGGGAGTTGTCACAGTTGCTCTTTGCTGATGACACTGTGCTTTTGGGGAATTATGAAGAGAAGTTGCAGAGGTTGGTGGATGAGTTTGGTAGGGTATGTAAAAGAAGGAAATTGAAAGTGAATCTAGGAAAGAGTAAGGTGATGAGGCTAAAAAATTTAGGTAAGGAAAGATTGGATATCAGATTGGAGGGAGGAGGTGAATTTATTCAGATATTAGGGAGTGGAAGTGTCAGCAGATGGGTCTATGAAAGATGAGGCGAATCGTAGAAGTGACGAGGAAAAAAAGGTGAGTGGTGCACTGAGGAGTCTGTGGAGACAAAGAACATTATCTATGGAAGCAAAGAGATGAAAGTATGAGAGTATAGTTATACCAACACTCTAATATGGGTGTGAAGCATGGGTGATGAATGTTGCAACAAGGAGAAGGCTGGAGGCAGTGGAGATGTCATGTCTAAGATCAATGTGTGGTGTGAATATAATGCAGAGAATCCGTAGTTTGGAAATTAGGAGGAGGTGCTGGATTACCAATACCATTATCCAGAGGGCTGAGGAGGGGTTGTAGAGTTGGTTCGGACATGTAGAGAGGATGGAGCAAAATACAATGACTTCGAGAGTGTATAAATCTGTAGTAGTGGAGGGAAGGCAGGGTAGGGGTCGACCTAGGAAAGATTGGAGGGAGGGGGTCAAGGATGTTTTGTGTGCGAGGGGCTTGGACTTCCAGCAAGCATGCGTGAGCGTGTTAGACAGGAGCGAATGGAGACAAGTGGTTTTTAGGACTTGACGTGCTGTTGGAGTGTGAGCAAGGTAACATTTATGAAGGGATTCAGGGAAACCGGCAGGCCGGACTTGAGTCCTGTAGATGGGAAGTACAGTGTCTGCACTCTGAAGGAGGGGTGTTGATGTTGCAGTTTTATAACTGTAGTGTAAAGCACCCCTCTGGCAAGACAGTGATGGAGTGAATGATGGTGAAAGTTTTTCTTTTTCGAGCCACCCTGCCTTGGTGGGAAACGGCCGACGTGTTAATAAAAAAATGCATGTATGTGCATACGCATTTGAATATGCATGCATATGTATGTTTGCATTTATGAATGTACACTTTTATATACATATGCATATGAGTATGCATATGTCTATATTTGCATGAGTGCATGAATTCTAATGTGAATACATATATGTACGCATTTGTATATGTATGAATATGCGAATTCATGAATGTATATATGTATTTTTGTGTTTATATATGTGTGCATATGCATATACGACCTCTTGTTCATATGCTCACATATGAATATGTATATTTACTCATATGTGTACTTGATGTTCATATGTATGCATATGACTATGTGAATGTATCCTTGTGTGTATGTGTCTGCCTATGTATACGTGTGCGTATACATATAAATGCATATGCATACGCACATGACAGTGCTGAAGGATGAATCCTCAGTGGGTAATTTGAAGAGTAAGACTGAGGTGCAGTGTTCATAATGAATAAAAACAAGTTTAATTTCTTTTCGTCCCATTTATATCTATTCTGGGTTTTTTTCGTCACATTTATATCAAGGGAAGAAATAGACTAAAATAAAGAAAGTCTGAAGCGAATCGGAAAAGGCATTCCCCAGTAATTGCTCTGAATCCAACGATTCCAGTTTTTTAAATATTCAGTACAATTTCAAATTTGCTCGTACTATGACTAAATTTGTGGGGTGTCATCCTTCTTATTAACTGCATCCTCAACGACAGTTTGAAGTCAGTCAGAAGACCCATTCTTTAGTAATTGAATAAAAATTAATATCACTGTTTATTTAATAAAACGCAAATTGGCACTTGTGCCACACAATAGCAGATAGAGCCATGTTTTCAAGACACCACTGGTGAAAATTTTAAATCAATCAGATTGCAATGATTCCACAGCTTGAATTATTTTAATGCGTCAACAAATTTTCCTGCACGTAAATGGAACTTAATGAGTGCTATCCTGGCAGTAAGATCCATCAGCCATTAAATACTGAAGCCATTCAGAAGAGCCAAACTGAAACTTATTGAACGTGATTTAACGGAAATAAATCTTTTACCTAGGCGTCTGACTTTCACTTTCCGTCGTTATCGAATTATAAGGCATCTTTTTCTCTTAATGTTTGTAACTACGTCACTGAGGGGTTTGGAAGTTATCTCAGCCCATCCAGGATGCTGGGAAAGAGCTCAACAACTTTGGTCACATTCCAGGTGAACATGCAACTTCTTCCAAGAATCTGGTCCTCGTTACCATACACATTCACGGAAAATTTAAAACCGAGTGGAAGAGGTATTCTTGAGTTATGAGTAAATTCATGGGTAGCTTTGGATAGTGGTGGTTTTGATAAGAACCTGCCTTGTATGGGCCAGAGGCCTTCTGCAGTGTTCCTCCAGTCTTATGTTCTTATACAAACGAAAAGTTGGAAGAATAAAAGAATAAAAACAAGATAATCCAGGCAATTTTGTAAAGATCCCAGTTCAGTGATACCTTAAAAGACGGGGGAAGGGGAACTCCATCTTCACAGACAGAAACAAAGTATAATAAACAGTACCATACTAGAAATTAGTCTAGAAATTAGATGTAGAGATAGGGAGTAACAGCAAAGGTTTTGACATCAGAGTACGAGAGAGTAACACAAGTGGGATTCCACAAGGATTTGCATTATTACTGCTACTGTTCTTAAGATACGTGAACGTTCTGCCACAGGAGATTGAGTCTAATGTTTCACTGTTGGCTGATGTAAAACTAATGATTAAAAAAAGAACAAGGGAGGATAGTGATGGGCTCCAAGAAGACCTCAACAGACAGTAGAAATATCCAAACAAGTGGCTTTGAGAGTTCAACCCAAGTAAATGCAAGCTTGTGGGCTTTTCAGGTGAGAAGAGATCGGACACAGTATTACTTGGGTGGAGAGAAACTGCAAATAACTTATTGCCAAAATTACGCATAAAGAGAATAACCTCAGCGGCATATACAGAATTAGCACACCACAGAACAGCATTCAGAAATTTGAACAAAGAAACTTTAATAAGTTTATATACGACATGTTTGAGGGTGCGGCCTCAGCACGGAGCTCACACCTGGACAAGCACTTAAAGCTCGAAAAGGTTTAATAGTTTGCAACCAAACAATTACCAGAACTGAGAAAAATGCTCTATGAGAAGAGATTGAAGGAATCAAACCTGACGACCTTAGCAAAGAGAAAGACAAAGGGAGACAATATAACGATATACAAAATCTTAAGAGGAATTGATAGGGCAGATAGGGACAAACTGTATGAATTAAGAGGACCCCAATCAAGGGAACACATATACAAGCTGAAGGCCCCCCCGCAAAGACAACTAGGTACAAACACACACACACACACACACAAGCTGAGAATTGATCCACACAATCACAAACCTTTAAACACACACACTTGCGCCAGTGTGTTTAATAATACATTATACAATAATAATAATAATAATAATAATAATAATAATAATAATAATAATAATAATAATAATAATAATAATAATAATAATAATAATAATAATAATAATAATAATAATAATATTAATAATAATAATAATAATAATAATAATAATAATAATAATAATCTATATTTCTACAAATACATGTACAAGGTATACAGGCCTAGCTGACATCAATGACATACTACTATATATAAAACCCTTTGTTATGCAGAGCATTTCGGGTAAATTAGGTCAATTTGTCCTCAGGATGCGACCCACACCAGTCGGCTGACACCCAGGTACCTATTTTACTGCTAGGTGAACAGGAAACATATCCTAATGTTTCCACCAGTACATAGTATCGGTACTGGTGGTAACGGGATGATCACAATATGCAAAATATGATCACAATATGCAAAATATGATCACAATATGCAAAATATTCAGAAATAAGTGAAATCAGAGAGAGACGCAGATGAAGGGGCACTGGTAAATATTTTTGAAGAATAAGAATATTAAAGAAATGAAGGAACAAGAGAGAGGATAGAGAACAGCAGATGCTATTGACATCTTTAAATACAAAATAATAATTCCAGAAAAAGTCAGTCAAGAAAAGGCTATATAAAACTACCACCACTACAGTATATACTAAAACTACCACCACTACAGTATATACTAAAACTACCACCACTACAGTATATACAAAAACTACCACCACGACAGTTATAAAAAAGACTGTCACCACTACATTCTATAATAAAACGATCACCACTACACTATAATCTACATAATCCTAGCACCACTGCACTCCATATAAATCTACCACACTACACTCTGTAATATTAAGAGACGGGACCAGGAGCTGAAGCTCACAAATCGCTAACTCAACTACGTAACTATGTTTAGATCATTATGTTTCTGTATTCTCACTCTGAAAACCCTACAGGTACTCACAGTTCATGTCGAGCTCTACGGCAGCTTCCTTGGTGGGAGCCAGGTCATGGTTAACTGCCTGGCAGGTGTAGGTGGAGCGGAGGTCTTCTTTCTTCAGCGCCCGCAGGTGTATCGTGTTTACCACCACTGGTCCAGGCTCCACCCTCCCTCTCCTCGACGTGTCGGAAGTGGCGACCGCTTTACTGCCACACACACAAGGTACTCAGATTAAGACATGATGGGAGTAGATAACGGGAGGTGGCACAAGCTGTACTGCCACACACACAAGGTACACAGATTTAGACATGATGGAAGTAGATAACGGGAGGTGGCACAAGCTGTACTGCCACACACACAAGGTACTCAGATTAAGACATGATGGGAGTAGATAACGGGAGGTGGCACAAGCTTTACTGCCACACACACAAGGTACTCAGATTAAGACATGATGGGAGTAGATAACGGGAGGTGGCACAAGCTGTACTGCCACACACACAAGGTACACAGATTTAGACATGATGGGAGTAGATAACGGGAGGTGGCACAAGCTGTACTGCCACACACACAAGGTACACAGATTTAGACATGATGGGAGTAGAGAAGAGGCACAATCTTTATTCACACACACACACATTTGTTACAATGGTTTTAATAAATAATTATAGCCTTAATTTTTAAAGGGGTGGACCGGTTTGCCAGCGGAGGGCTCAGTCAGATGAACAAAATCTCCAGTGGCGGGTCATCATTTGACTAAGACTCGCGACACGAAACAATTGTCATGTTTCCTGAAAAATCTTAGCTAAAACACACAATCATACACACACACACACACACACACACACACAGGAAGGATCAAGAGCAGAATGGAATACACACACACACATACACACACACACACACACACACACGGACCGGTGCTGTTTCTGGTATTTGTGAACGACATGACAGAAGGAATAGACTCCGAAGTGTCCCTGTTTGCAGATGATGTGAAGTTATTGAGAAGAATTCAGTCGGACGAGGACCAGGCAGAACTACAAAGGGATCTGGACAGGCTGCAAGCCTGGTCCAGCAATTGGCTCCTAGAGTTCAACCCCACCAAGTGCAAAGTCATGAAGATTGGGGAAGGGCAAAGAAGACCGCAGACGGAGTACACTCTAGGGTGCTAGAGACTACAAACCTCAATCAAGGAAAAAGATCTTGGGGTGAGTATAACACCAGGCACATTTCCTGAGGCGCACATCAACCAAATAACTGCTGCAGCATACGGGCGCATAGGAAACCTAAGAACAGCATTTCGACATCTTAATAAGGAGTCATTCAGGACCCTGTACACTGTGTACGTTAGGCCCATACTGGAGTACGCAGCACCAGTTTGGAACCCACACCTAGCCAAGCACATAAAGAAACTAGAGAAAGTGCAAAGGTTTGCAACAAGACTAGTCCTGGAGCTAAGGGGTATGTCCTACGAGGAGAGGTTAAGGGAAATCGACCTGATGACACTGGAGGACAGGAGAGATAGGGGGGACATGATAACGACATATAAAATACTGAGAGGAATTGACAAGGTGGACAGAGACAGAATGTTCCAGAGATGGGACACAGTTAGAAGTTGAAGACTCAGATGAATCACAGGGATGTTAAGAAGTATTTCTTCAGTCACAGAGTGGTCAGGAAGTGGAATAGTTTGGGAAGCGATGTATTGGAGGCAGGATCCATTCATAGCTTTAAGAAGTATGATAAAGCTCATGGCGCAGGGAGAGTGACCCAGTAGCGGCCAGTGAAGAGGCGGGGCCAGGAGCTATGAATCGACCCCTGCAACCACAACTAGGTGAGTACAGGAGCTATGGTTCGACCCCTGCAACCACAACTAGGTGAGTACACACACACACACAGAAAGAATCAACAGCACAATCGAATGGGAGTGGGAAAAAATGCTAAGTGAGCTTTTGCAACACAATGGTGGAGAAGATATCTAAAGAGAGCAAGAAGTGGGAGTTACGAGCTCTTGCTGCTGAGACAAGGATGTAAAGCCTGGTGGAGGAAGTAAAGTTCTGAAGAGGAATATAGAGGTGAGGACCGATAGGAACAAGGAGCAGGGTGAAGGAACAGCAGACAGTAGGGGGATTGAGGGAGGGGGAAGAGCAAAAAAGTCCCTTGAGGAAACGATATCAAGCCATCAGGACGTCTGGAAGATATGGGAAACAACCAAGGAGATAACTGAATCAGACCCAGATATACAGAGGGAAACGAAATGGGATGAGGAAAGGGAGAGGACACTCATTACTCATTGGTTCCAAGAGGCAGAATGGAAGACCTATCACAAAAGAAGACAGGAGGTAAAAGAGATTGAGAGCATCATCGCTGTAACAGGAGAGGACATGACCCAACTGACAAATTTTCAGTCTTAGGTGGTACTCGAGGGAAAGGAACCACCCAATCAAATTGACGTTTACAAGAGAAATGGAAAAGGCAAAATCCTGCAGAGGAAACCACTGCTAAAGGGTTCCCAAAAATATTAGGTTACCTCGATCACGAGAGAACACAAAAAGAAAGGGAACAACTGAGAGAAAAATATCCCACCAGAGGCATTAAGGAAGGGGGGACAGGGCAGGTACCGACAGACATGGAAGTGCAGCTTCAGGGGAAAACAGTGGACACAGGCACCAACAGAACCACCCACAGCATCCACTCAACCCCTACCACCCCACACCAGCCAAACACAATAACCAGAAACGAGCCACACGCCATACCGTCAGTCCCTCTTCCCCAGCACTAATACCACCACGACAGCAGCCTACCATAATATCCAGACCTGCCTTTCACACCCACAGCCTGCACCAACCCGTCCCACCCCCAGAATACAGTTCTAGAAAGGAAGCTGATGGTGTGGTACACCAATGCAGATGGAATTACAAGTAACAGTGAGGAATGGCACGAAAGAATTACTGAGGCATCCCCGGACATGATAGCATTCACAGAGACAAAGCTCACATTGGTGATAACGGATGCAGCCTTCCTGTCTTGATATTAGGTACTGAGGAAAGATGGGGAACACAGGGGGGAGAGGAAATGCATTGCTCATCAAAAACCAATGGAGTGTTTGAGGAGATGGGAGTACTAGTCAGAGGAGTAGCATATGACTACATAGTAGGAACATTTTAAACTAGGGGTCCAAAAGTGATGATAGCAGTTATGTACAACCCACCACCGAACAGCAGGAGGCCACGAAAAGAATATGATGAAAGCAACATAGTCATGGTGGACACACTATCCGAGGGCAAAGTCACTCATCATGTGGGTTTTCAACCATAAGGAGATTGACAGGGAGAATCTGGAGCCACAGAGATGTGGAGAGCCAAAATGCTTGAGGCAGTACTGGAAAACTTCATGTACCAGCATGTTAGGGACAGAATCAGAAAGAGAGATGATGTACCAGCAAGGCTGGATCTCGTATTCACCTTGAACAGTTCAGACATAGGCAAAATCTCACACGAAAGTCCCTAGGGGCTAACAATCACTTGCTCTTGAGTGTCAAATACATAGAGTTAACAATGGAGAGTGAAGCAGTACGAGAAGGACGGGAGAAGCCAATCTTCCAAAAAGAGGACTATACAAGTATGAGGCAATTCCAACATGAGGTGCAGAGGATATGTGAGCTAGAGGGAAAGACAGTAAATGAAATGATGGAACACGTTACCACAAAGTGCAGGGAGGGAGTGGAGAAGTTCATACCAAGGGGCAACAGAAACAACGGGAAGACCAGAGTGAGCTCATGGTTTACCAGGTGTGGAGAGGCCAAAGCCAAGTGTGCTAGATCATGGATAATGTATAGAAGGCAAAGAACATAGGAAAACAGGGAGTTGAGCCGAAGAGCCAGAAATGAATATGCATGGATAAGGAGAGAAACCCAGCGTTAATACGAGAATGACATAGCAACAAAAGCCAAATCTAACCCAAAGTTGTTATACAGCCACATCAGGAGGAAAACAACAGTCAAGGAAGGAAGGAAGGGAGCTCATAGGGAACGATGAGGAAGTGAGGAGCTCAGTTCATTATTCGGGGAGGTACTCACATTAGAAACAGAGAGGCTTCCAGCAAACCGAGGTGGTAGGGTGCTCCAGCAAGTGCTGGACACACTGCACACAACCGAAGAGGAGGTGAAGAAACTGCTAGGGGAACTAGATTCCTCAAAGGCGGTGGGCCCAGATAATATCTCTCCTTGGGTCCAAGGAGTGGGAGCAGATGCACTGTGTGTGCTATTAACAACAATCTTCAATAAATCTATCGAAACAGAGCAACTGCCTGAGGTGTGGAAGACAGCAAATGAAGTCCCGATTTTTAAGAAAGAAGACAGACAGGCTGCACTAAATTACAGACCAGTGTCGCTGACAATTATAGCATGTAAAGTTATGGAGAAGATTATCATGAGAAGAATGGTGGAAAACCTAGAAACGAAAGAGGTCATGCATGATAATCAGTAACGCTTCAGTGAAGGAAAATCCTGCGTCACAAAGCTACTAGAGTTTTACGATAAGGTAACAGAGTAAGACAGAAGAAAGAGCGATGGGTAGACTGCATCTTCTCGGATTGTAAGAAGGCTTTCGACACGTTACCACACAAGAGACTGGTTGAAAAGCTTGAGGAGCAGGCACGAATAGCAGGGAAATTACTGCAATGGATCAGAGAATAACTGACAGAAAGGAAACAGCGTGTGTTGGTACGAGACTAGTTGTCAGAAGTGGGTGTATGTGTCGAATGGGGTTCCACAAAGGTCAGTTCTAGATACGGTGTTGTTTCTTGAATATGTGAATGACATGACGTGAGGGATAGATTCAGAGGTGTCACTGTTTGCAGACGACGTGAGCTAAGAGGAGGAGGATCAGGTAAGCTTACAAGGAGATCTGATTAGGCTGCAAGCCTATGGTATGGCTCCTGGAGTTTAATCTCAACAAGTGCAAAGTTATGAATCTTTGGGAAAAAAGGTCAAAGGCTGCAAAACTCACTCAATGAAAAGGATCTTGGGGTGAACCTCATACGAGCACATCTGAGGCACACATCAACAAAATAACTGCTGCAGCATACGGGTGCCTGGGAAACCTAGAAGAGCGTTTCGTCATCTAAATAATGAGTCATTCACAACACCCGTGTACCTTAGGTCCATATTGAAGTATGCAACACCAGTATGGAACCCCTACCTAGTCAAACACGTCAAGAAATTAAAGAAAGTGCAAAAGTTTGCAACAAGACTAGTCCCTGAGCTGAGGAGTATGTCCTACGAGGAGCGGATAAGGAACTCAACCTGACAACACTGGAGGACAGGAGGAACAGGGATGACATTATAACGACTTATAAAATACTGAGAGGAACTGACAAGGTAGAAAGGGACAGAATGTTTCACAGATGTGACACAGCAACAAGGGGTCACAGCTAGAAGCTGAAAGCTCAGATGAGTCACAGGGATGTTAGGAAGTTCTTCTTTAGTCATAGAGTTGTCAGGAAGTGGAACAGTCTGGAGAGTGATGTAATGGAGGCAGGATCCATACATACCATTAAAATGTACGATAAAGCTCTTGGAGCACAGAGAGAATAAACCTATTAGCGACCAGCGAAGAGGCGGGGCCAGGAGCTATGGATCGACCCCTGCAACCACAAATAAATGAGTGAACGCACACACACAAACAGATTGAGAAACGAGGTAGTGGAGTACGGGAGGTGGAGCGAACATTGCTGTAACATGCACAAGGTAGAGGTGTGCCGGAGTAGAGTACGTGGTCAACAGACGAATTATTGACAGATGGAATGAGTGTTCCGTAAATACATGGATAAGTACACTATAAAACTGGTATGGAAAGCCTGAGTGAGTGGTATGATTTACAGGGAGTAGAACAATCTGATTATTCTGTACTTTTAACATTAAATATACTGACAACACTTTTATTTCGCTTTAATCACTACCAATTTTTAACTGTGTTAACAATTTCAAATATCAATACCAGTTTGTAGCAACTGTGACAGATTTACTGTCAAATTATAGATATTAAGGCACGATATAATAGAAACTACTTTAAGTCCAATAGATGAAGTTCGAAACTATATCCATAACTCGTTCTAAGTTGTGAGCTGTAATTTATAGTGTATTTTGGCGAAAAGGGTTATTTTTAAGGTATTCAGGCGAGAAACAGGGCGCAATGTTTTTAGTGTGGCACGCAGGCCGCTCAAACACCGCCACCACGATAATGTCATCCTAAGTCGGGAAAAAAATATTGAGAATGAAAGCTTAATTATCACTTCCTGCTAGACGGAAAGATATATTTACATATAGAAGAGCACGAACTTGGTACACAAACAATAGGAACGTAAGACTCACCTTGGTAAGGACTGGTGGTGGTAGGTGCTGTCTAGGAGACGTCCGTCCCTCCACCAGGTGACTGTTGGTGGTGGGTCGCCTCCATGGACTCGACAAGTTAGGGAGGGTCTCTGGCCCACCGTGTAGGGCCCCGCCGCCCCCACCAGCTCTAGTCCACTTTCGTCCACTATTCTTACACTCTCCACCGGTTCTGTCCAGGTAGAGAATATAAATATGATAATGGTAAACAGTACTGAGAAGCTGATATGTAAGATGCCTGTGCAACAGTTGGGTATCTTAATACGTTCAACCTACACAGTAGGCTTCTTCAGTCGAATATAGATACAGCAAAAGAAGCAAAGACGATGTAATCAGTCCATCACCCTCAAAGACAGTTTTGAGGTACAAAGTAGCTCATCAGTACTTCTTATCACCTATCTAGTGACTTACATTTGTCAATACATACTCATTCTCTCCACTTGCTAGTGTATCTAAGAACTCATTCAGAAAGATAAAAATCAGAATACTAGATCTTTCATATTTACACTGTATATAAGATTTGTTCGGATTTTTAACCAGGGGAAAGATTAGTTACTCAGGATATAGCTCAAGAAAGTTTTATTTCGATTGGGGGTCCCTTAATCTTGTCACCCAGGATTCAACACACACCCAGGGGCAACAGGTGTAAGGAAACATGCCCAACGTTTCCACTTATGCCGGGGATTGAACCACGGACACTCCGTGTGTTAGGTGAGTACGTTGCCTACTGAGTCTATTATTCTATTCTCATCTAATTACTGTTCTATTTCCTATGATTATTTCACTACCGTTTCACTATTTTCTTTTGTGTTGTCTACCTACCTGGAGGGTATTCCGGGGATCAACGCCCCCGCGGCCCGGTCCGTGACCAGGCCTCCCGGTGGATCAGGGCCAGATCAACTAGGCTGTTACTCCTGTCCGCACGTAGTCCAACTTTCGAACCACAGCCCAGCTGATCCAGCACTGACTTTAGGTATCTGTCCAGCTCCCTCTTGAAGTCAGCCAGAGAGGTTGTTGAAGAGTCTTGGGCCCCGGACACTTACTGTGTTTTCTCTTAGTGTACTAATGACGCCCTTATTTTTCATTGGGGGTATGTTGCATCGCCTGCCAAGACTTTTGCTTTCGTAGGAGTGATTTCTGTGTGCAGATTAGGGACCAGTCGCTCTAGGATTTTCCAGGTGTAGATTATGATGTACCTCTCTCGCCTGCGCTCCAGTGAGTACAAGTTAAGTGTTTCCAAACGTTCCCAGTAGTTAAAGTGTTATACTTTATTCTCTTTAATTTTCTTATGATTCAATTAAATATACTCACACGACCTTTTCCCGTATAATACAAGACAGCGGCAGTGTTTCCAATAATAATCCTCAAGAGAGAAAACTTTACAAGACGTTTCGCTTTGCTCAGGACCATTATCAAATCCTAGTTATAATCTCAGTTGTAACTTGAAAAAATTCAATGATGGACGGAAACTTTTCCTCACCAGAGTATAAGTTAATTTGTGAAAAGTTTTAGCAAAGACATTGTTACATTTATTCACCGAATTAATTTCTTCCTTTACCTCTTTCACGGTTTCAATTGTATTTCACCTGTGGTCTCTAACGACGTAGTCCACCGTTCATTCCTTCTCGCTTTTTACTCATTTATTTTTTCATTGCTTTTTTTTTTTGCCTACTTCCGCCTTGTAGTTGTGCCCGACATCGGTTACAGGTGCGGGATAATTTGCTTGTCTCACCCCAGCACCGCCAGATTTGTTTTGCATGTGAATCCCATTTATATTTTTTGACTTCCTTGCCTCTAGGTATTCTGGTGTTCAGTGGTGCTGGTGTTCTGTAGTGCTGGTGTTCAGTGGTGCTGGTGTTCAGTGGTGCTGGTGTTCAGTGGTACTGGTGGTCAGTGGTGCTGGTGTTCAGTGGTGCTGGTGTTCAGTGGTGCTGGTGTTCAGTGGTGCTGGTGTTCAGTGGTGCTGGTGTTCAGTGGTGCTGGTGTTCAGTGGTGCTGGTGGTCAGTGGTGCTGGTGTTCTGTAGTGCTGGTGTTCAGTGGTGCTGGTGTTCAGTGGTGCTGGTGTTCAGTGGTACTGGTGGTCAGTGGTGCTGGTGTTCAGTGGTGCTGGTGTTCAGTGGTGCTGGTGTTCAGTGGTGCTGGTGTTCAGTGGTGCTGGTGTTCAGTGGTGCTGGTGTTCAGTGGTGCTGGTGTTCAGTGGTGCTGGTGGTCAGTGGTGCTGGTGTTCAGTGGTGCTGGTGTTCAGTGGTGCTGGTGTTCAGTGGTGCTGGTGTTCAGTGGTGCTGGTGTTCAGTGGTGCTGGTGTTCAGTGGTGCTGGTGGTCAGTGGTGCTGGTGTTCAGTGGTGCTGGTGTTCAGTGGTGCTGGTGTTCAGTGGTGCTGGTGTTCAGTGGTGCTGGTGTTCAGTGGTGCTGGTGTTCAGTGGTGCTGGTGTTCAGTGGTGCTGGTGGTCAGTGGTGCTGGTGTTCAGTGGTGCTGGTGTTCAGTGGTGCTGGTGTTCAGTGGTGCTGGTGTTCAGTGGGGCTGGTGGTCAGTGGTGCTCGTGTTCAGTGGTGCTCGTGTTCAGTGGTGCTCGTGTTCAGTGGTGCTCGTGTTCAATGGTGGCAGTAATGTGATAATGTGGTCGTCTCTCATTCTAGTTACCTTCGTCTAATTTTATTTCTGAATAAATATTGAGATTAGCAAATTTATCTTTTTTAAATTAAGAATATATATTAATATTCTGATTATCTTTTATTACAAAAATCATTTAATTATTGATTACTGAAATTTTTTTTTTTTCAACTACTAAGGTAAAACGAAAGCTGAAAAACACTGCAATTCTGGTCCTGGACGTGTTCTACTCACCCTCAGCTAATTTGATCTTCATTATAACATTATCCAAATTATCACGTCCAGTTATCCTCAGCAATATCAAGAAGGAAAATATAAATATCGCAACGTTCAATTTAAACAAATTAATGGGTAACATTTTGCTCATCTTTAACCATTACAAGTTTCTTATTTTTCTCCAGGTTACAGAAACACTATTATCCTGAAATATGGAGTACTTAAGCTTGAAGCCTCTCACAAGTTGCAATATCACGTTACAATCATTGAAGGCTTGAATTTGGGTTAGGTTTTATTAGGTTATGTTAGATTAGGTTAGATTAGGCTAGGTTAGGTTAGGCTTGGTTAGGTTAGGTTTGGTTAGGTTAGGCTCAGTTTCTTTAGGTCACATGAACCTGTACCTAGTGTATTTAACTACAAATAAAAAACGAAAAACTGAAACACTCATTTATTCACCTGGCAAAAAGGTGGCCGAGGAAAAAGGTAGAAAATAGGTATCTGAAAATAGGCTGAGGGACTGATTACCTCATACGTACATAGTTATTAAGCGCGCGCAAGACACACCAGACACCTGGGATCAACATCGCCTGCCGTAAACACGGAACACAGCTCCATTTAGTGGTAGTATACGAACTTAAATTGTTAGGTGATCGTTAGGGTGTTGTGTCAGCCTGACTTTTCACGGTAAAAGTTGAGCGGACGGTTTGATTACTTGGTCCGGGTAATTGATCCGCCCAGCCCGTCTCTCTTGACCATCAGCTGATGGATATAATATTATGATCACTGTTTCAATATATTCGTTGTAATTAACGTATATTTTTTAGTGTATTTTACTGCTCATTATTGAGTTAGTTTATGTTAACAATCCAGGTACATTCTGTACACAGTGTACATAGCGATTTGCAAAGGAAAATAATTTAATCACATGATACACATAGAATAGAGGAGAGGAGCATACTATGACGTTTCGGTCCGACCGAAACGTCGTCGTAAGATCCTCTCTTCTATGTTCGGATGATTTGTGTATTGTTCCAGTCAGTGTATTGTGTCTTTTTGCTCATTAATCACATAAATTATCAGGGAGTTAAGTTTTTTTCCTTGTTCAGTATAATTGTGGCTTATAGCACAGAGAGCAAGAGTAGTGCCAGGGTTCATGACCTAACTTAATCAACTTAATGAAACACGAGCTTATAAAATGTGCCAACACACGCTGGCAGTGTGAGAGGAACAACCTGGCTGCATTAAGTGACTTTTAAAAAAAATACTGAAATGTTGTTACAGTGTTTTTATCAGTCTTAACTCAAGTGATGGAGATTCTATCTATTTCCCTTTGACCTCTTCGTAAACTTCCGTTGATTTGATTTCTATTTTTGTTTTCTTTGATTTTTTAGATGACACTGTTAGACTGGTATTTTTCAGATTTCATTTTTTATATATATTGCAATTTTGAAGTTACTGAAAAAACTCAATTTTGAGTCTCAGTGGAATTTTTTATCCTAAGTAGATGACTTTGCCTAGCCAGGTTAAGAATCAAGATCAGAGACATGAATCAGAGGGATGGATCAGACGCTAATGGATCACTGGTGAGAGGCATAAATCACTGGTGAGAGGGATGGATCCCAGGATGGAGAGAAGAATGAGATGTCAGAGGGAGGGAGGGATCAGAGGTCAGAGTGAGGGAACAGAGGTCAGAGAGAGGGGTCACAGGTCAGAGGGAGGGATCACAGGTCAGAAGAAAGGATAACAGGTCAGAGAGAGGAATCACAAGTCAGAGGGAGGAAACACAGGTCAGAGAGACGAACCATAAGTCAGAGGGAGGGAACACAGGTCAGAGGGAGGGATCACAGGTCAGAGGGAGGGATCACAGGTCAGAGGGATACATGAGAAGACACATGGATGAAACAGAAGTAAGAAGCTGACAAATCACTAGTCAGTAACGTCAGTCAAAAAACAACTGAGATCACACATGACAAGGCCGGGCAGAAGTAATATCTCAAACTCCGAGACCAGCATTCCGGGATAGATGATAGCAGACTAGACCATCATACCGGGATAGATGACAGCAGACTAGACCAGCGTTCCGGGATAGATGACAGTGTATCAGGATAGATGAAAGCAACGTAGACCAGTGTACCGGAATAGATGAAAGCAGCCTAGACTAGTGTACCGGAATAGATGAAAGCAGCCTAGACCAGTCTACCGGGATGGATGAAAGCAACCTGGGACAGTGTACTAGGGTAGCTGACAGCAGCCTAGACCAGTGTACAGGAATGGAATATATATATATATATATATATATATATATATATATATATATATATATATATATATATATATATATATATATATATATATATATATATATATATTCCTAAGTTAATCTAACATAAATTAACTTGATCTAATTAGTAAGTTGGGACGAAACTGAGATCTGAAAGAAATCAACAAACTGTAATGCTAGTTAAAACTCACGTTTTATTTAGTTTGCAGGTTATGAAACTTTGCTAAACCTCAATAAGAAAAGAACTAAGTGCATCAACGAGGAAGTCAAGATTTCCACCCAAAGTACAAATAATTCTGTGTGTTAATTTCCACCGGACGCGACACTAATTCTCCACAATACTGCAGTTGCCTCCTTCCAACATCCTTAATTATACTTTGGCGTGTGGCTGCAAGCAATTGTTTAGTCTGGGATGATATGCAGTGCCGCAGAAAAAGAATGTGACAGGTAAAGATTTTCTTGGCAATGCGCACACGTTCTTGATGTAACGAGAGACGTTGGAAGCAAAATTTAGAGATTTCCAGTAGCTGAGATAGTGTTGAAGTAAGTCTCCTGGACACAGTGTTGCTCAGCATCATTTCAAGACTAACACAAGAATATCTTTTCTCTATTATTCAAGAAATTCGGAGAGGAAAGTTTTGACGATAATTTGCTCCATCGCTTAAGTTTCTTCTGCTAATATATAAGTTAGGTGTGAGTTGTTCCACGCCATGAATCATTTCCAGTCACCGATATACGTACCGTCCATCTTACTTCAGTGCGTAAGAAACTTAAGTTTCAAGTTTACCGAGGCATCATATCTCGGCTCAAATATTGCCAGAAATACATTAAGTGTCACTGGTCTTTCATCACAGGATGTCACAGGATGTCACAGGATGTCATGCAAGACGAATTCGAAGAACTTATCAGAAATTCGCAATATAATCGAGGGAAAGTAACTTGTGAAGTATTTTATTTATATATCTTGGAACTTGTTGATCAGTTACAAGTCTCTCCAGCTGACAATGAGATTATATCTTCAAGAATTTTCCTTACTAAATCAAAACATCGATCACTGTTAGCTATGGAGATCGGCGAATTCTGTCCATTGGCTAAGACCAATGAATCACCGTTGGTATTTAATAGGACGAGGCTCAACTTTAATGAATAAGACTTGATGTGTAATGTTTTTCCATGAACAATACAAAACTCAACCTCATTAAAAATTTACGAATATTTTGGTGACACTGACAAGGCTGCCTGGCTGAGCTGTGTGAAGCCTAAGCTTAATAATTTCTTCATATTTATGATATGATTAATGATTTGTAGGCAGCGAGGAGAGCGAGTGATAATCCCAAGGAAAACATTGATCAGGGGATGTAAATTTCTCTCTTCAAGGGGTGTACTCTGAAGCTGGTGAAAGGCTTTTCAGGTAAAGAACTGAAGCTGTTTTACCTTGATCGGATTAAAACTGATTACCTTCCCATCCCCAGGCACTTTATGGCCCTTACTAGTATGGCGTTTCCCCTCACGAAAACAGCAACAACAATAATAATGATAATTAATAATATTACTACTCCTGCTACTACTAATAGTAATAATAATGAAAATAATAACAATAATAATAATAATCATGAACAAAAATAATAATAATAATAATGATAAAAATAATAATAAAAATAATTATAATACTAGGAGGAAGAAAAAATAAATATTTGTGTCTGTATCTCATCCTGCCTTATTCTGTCTTGCTGTCATCAGATTTGAAACAAACTCAAGAGTCACTTACGGCTCAAGCAATCTCTTCTCTCAGCTCGGTATATATTATGCCTTGTGAAGTCTGCTCTCTCATGTCAGGATCTATCATGACTAGAACAACCTGTACTCCCAGCTTACAAACTATCATGCTTCCAGTAGTCTCAGACAATCCATGAGCAAGCAGCCTGTACTCTCGACACAGACACGTCATTACTAGGGTAGCCTGCATGCTCACTACAAGGCAAACCACGAGCAAACAGCCTGAACTCTCAGCTCATGGCCTGCCATCACTCGAACAGACTGTACTCTCACCTCAGACATGCAATGTATTCCAGGAGACAGCTGTACGCTCATCGCAAGACGAACCCTAATCAAGCAACCTGTATTCTTAAGTCTGGACACATCATGATCCATTCAGAAGCCTCCACTCCAAGAACATCACGACCCCAAGCATTACGTGGTCACCAGCGGGAGGATCAATCTCTCGTGATATCACCTTAAGACATGCTGAGGCTCAGTAATGACAGGGCCACATTTTGGCTGCTCCTTTAGAGTCATTTGATGAAAGCTGCGTTGTTTAATACTTGGCGAACCAACAAAGAATTTAGCAAATAAACAAACACACTTGTGTTGGAGGGCTACAAGAAAAGGCTAGCCATTGCAAAGGCAGACTCTGACACACATTAACAACGGAGGGACTTACGTTCTCAGACAACGTATAGTGCATTATTTTTTTAAAATATTTTTACGTGTATGTAAAGAGCTATACCTGTATGGATCCTTCACAATATGGAAAAGTTGAGGACTGATCCTCGTTCCGATAAAAACGATACAAAGACCGGGCCGAGGGGGCATTGGTACCCAGAACACCCTTCACTCTCCTTCACCCTCCCCAACCTTCGGACACCCTCATGGTCGACTCCCAAGTACAGTGGAGAGGAAGTCAAACTACATAAAACTGGTACAGATGGGCAGCAAGCGGAATAAACGAGGTAGTCAAAGAAAATAGGATGGAGGGAAAAGAAAACTATAAAAGCAGGAGATCATCAAGGAAGAGGAAAAAAAAGTAGCAAAAGTAGACCATCAAGGGAAAGAAGGGACAGTGAAACCAGACCATCAAGGGAGGGAAGAAGAGGCAGTGATCCCAGGAGATCATCAAGGGAGGGAAGAAGAGGCAGTGAACCCAGGAGATTATCAAGGGAGGGAAGAAGAGGCAGTGAACCCAGGAGATCATCAAGGGAGGGAAGAAGAGGCAGTGAACCCAGGAGATCATCAAGGGAGGGAAGAAGAGGCAGTGAACCCAGGAGATTATCAAGGGAGGGAAGAAGAGGCAGTGATCCCAGGAGATCATCAAGGGAGGGAAGAAAAGGCAGTGAACCCAGGAGATCATCAAGGGAGGGGAGAGGCAGTGAACCCAGGAAATCATCAAGGGACGGGAGAGGCAGTGAACCCAGGAGATCATCAAGGGAGGGGAGAGGCAGTGAACCCAGGAGATCACCAAGGGAGGGGAGAGGCAGTGAACCCAGGAGATCACCAAGGAAATAATACTGAGAAATTATAACAATTTATGAGGGAGAAATGAAAGGAACCGGATGGAAAAAGAGACAGTGAAAAAAAAAAGGAGAAAAAATGGAAAGTACTCAACAAAATCGGAAAATCGTAACAAAAGAAGTAATGGAAGATAAATAACATATATGATAAATTGCTGCAATTATAAAAAACGAGATCTGGGAGATGAAATGAAAAATTCAGAATGAGCTAGAGATGACTAAGGTGTCCGGATAATAAGAAAAAATAAATATATGATAAGCATAAAGAAAATAGAGATAAATTGAAAGAAATGACTGAGACACATCCCATGTTTACAAACATTTTAAAACACCGTTTTAATATCACACATTTTCCATCATATTTTTAGAACATACACTTAACAAGTGATTGCGAGACGCGTCTGAAACAGGACTCTGTATAACCAATCAACTCTGATGAATGATTGTACACTGACTACAAATAGGAGGGACGTCTGTCTGGCGCTTACCAGACGGAGGATCAAGCCTCCACCATCTTACGCTGAATGACCCACGTGTGTTTAGCGGTCGATATGAATGATATATTTATTATTTAAAACACTGACCAGAGTGCAATAGTAATATTCAAAGCAGGAGGTTTCTGCTAGATATTATTCTAGGAAAAGATATATTGCTAGTAATATCGGGTTTGGTTGAGCAGCAGTGAGATGGGAGAAATAAATGAAAGGAGAAGAGAAAGGAGGACATAGAAGATATTGTAAACATAAAAGAGAATGCAGCAGATGAAATTACAGCCATTATTTCTTTTTGGTGGAGATGTTTTCAATCCACTGTTCGACTCCCGCCGAGGCAGAGACACCCGAAAAGATGAAACGTTAAATTGTTCTTTTTACGTTTAGTAATTTATACAGGAGGGGTTACTAGCCCCTTGCTCCCGGCATTTTAGTCGCCTCTTACGATAAGCATGATTTACGGAGGAAGGAATAATGAATCGTGGATAAAAAAATTCTGTATTTTTTTCTATAACGAAGAAATGAAAATGAGATTTATTTTTTTTGGGGGGAGGGGGAAGAGATCCTAGTACCCAAGTGCTTCCCTATACCCACAATGCCTTACACGTCAAACCATAAAATCAAACCAACCTCCACCACTCGATAAGTTCCCTACCTGACTTCCCTACGAATTCACGATACACCTTTTACCCCCTACATTAGAAATGAACGACAAATTATATCGTCAGCCAAGTAGTAGGTAACAGCATTAACAATGTGATATACAGGCGAGCAGGTGACACAATAAACAATAGCAGTGTACACATGGGTTAGGATATTCTTGTGTTTACAGACTTTGTCGTGGATCATGATATATATGTGTTGATATACTTGATCGTGGATCATGATATATATTTGTGAACAAGACTGGCAGAATGGTATGGTACTGAATTCAGTATTGTGCGCCAGATTTTTTTATTAAAAAAATCAGTACGAAATTGTTGTACGATATTTTCTTAGGGTACGGTACGGTACTTGTCAGGTACGAAAAACAGAAAAAAAAATATAAGGTGACGTACCCTACTGTTAGTCTTGGTCATGTAGTGAAATGCGTCACCAGATTTCAGGTTTTGTGTGCGAGGGGCTTGAATTTCCAGCAAGCATGCGTGTGCGTATTTGATAGGAGTGAATGGAGACAAATGGTTTTTAATACTTGACGTGCTGTTGGAGTGTGAGCAAAGTAACATTTATGAAGGAAGTGCCTGGTGACAGAGGACATGACATGGAGTGTGACACCAAGCCAAACCTGGTGAAACCTGTTGATATATTCCCACAACCAGACGTTAATATGGAGAAAAACAACTGAAAAGAAGGCAATAACCCTCTTACATTACTTTAAAACAGCGGTTCTTAACCTGGGGTATCCATACCCCTTGGGGGGTATAGTAACCAAATAATGGGGGTATGGGAGTCGATCTCTGAACAATTTATAAAAAAAAATGTTGTTGTTAGATTAGAATAAACTATCAGCTGTTCTGTTTCTAGTTATCCATATGTAAATTAAATCAAACTATTAACATCTTTTGAGGTCATACTGGTATCTAATAGGACTGGTGGTAACGATGATTTCCACACGCTAGTGAAGGGGTATGGGGGCATATTGGGTAATCCACTGGGGATCTGTAATCGTAAGAAAGGTTAAGGACCTCTGCTCTAAAGGCAAGTATAAAAACACTGCTATAATACTGCATGTTGTGTTGTCTTGCGTCACATCTTAGGTTTCAGTTGACATAATCAGTTCACCTCAAATGTTCTTATCGTTGACGCAGTTACGTTTCTAAGATGCATCAAATAGTCGGACCCTCGGTTTTCGTACAGCTCCCAGCTCGAACAATTATGTAAGTGTATTTTTGTAAGTGCTTTTGTAAGTGTATTTTTGGGGGTCTGAAACGGACTAATCTAATTTAAATTCGTCTTTATGGGAACAAATTCGTTCGGTAGCGGCACCCGAACAGCATTCTGGAAAGGATTATCGACGAAAACCGAGGGTCCACTTTCATTTTGGCACATTAGTTGCTGCAGTTAGAATTGTATGTTACTCTGCCAATTTAAATTAAAAAAATAAATCTGACTTTCCAGTTTTCTAATTATTATTTTGAAAAATGTTTAGAAAAAAACTAGAATTAAAGAAAATTGTATTTTTCAGTTATTGCGTTAATCATAAATGACTGTTATTTATGTCATAGGTAAAGTGGTTTATGTGTTAATATTGGTAGAATTACCGACAATATGTTAAGTAAAAGGACACAAATGCCACTAATGTGATATTTTATTGTGGCAACATTTCGCTCACCAGGAACTTTGTACTTGACAAAGCTCCTGGAGAGCGAAACGTTGCCACAATAAAATGTCACATTAGTTGCATTTGTGTCCTTTTATTTAACACAGTGGTTTATGTTATTATTTTTCCTTTCTGTATATAGTTTATCAACTTAAATTTAGTTTGATTCATAAAAATTATTCATCACTGAGAAGTTGTTTCATTATTTACATTAAAAATGTTTTGCAACATTTTTTTTCATATAAGCAGAGAGAGGTGAAAAAAAAAAAAGCTGTATAATGTTCAAATTTTATAATATTCATTTTAATATAAAGTTGAAATAAATTTTTTAAGTATATCCAAAAGTATCTGAGATGAACTTGTGTACTAAATACACCATGCATAATGTACATCAGTTTGTACTGTGTGTGTGTACTCACCTAGTTGTACTCACCTGGTTGTGGTTTCAGGGGTCGAGTCATAGCTCCTGGCCCCGCCTCTTCACTGGCCGCTGCTCGGTCACTCTACCCGCTCCATGAGCTTTATCATACCTCTCCTTAAAGCTATGTATGGATCATGCCTCCACTACATCACTTCCCAGACTATTCCGCTTCCTGACAACTCTGTGGCTGAAGAAATACTTCCTAACATCCCTGTGATTTATCTGAGTCTTCAACTTCCAACTGTGATATATTCCAACACACACACACACATACATACATGCACACACACACACACACACACACACACACACACACATACACACACCACCCCTCCCCTAACACATACATGCCTACACCACCCCTCCCCCACACAAACATATGCCTACACCACCCTTCCCCCCACACACATGCCTACACCACCTCTCTCCACACACACACACACACACACACACACACACACACACACACACACACATACACACACACACACACACACATGCACGCATATACAACAGGCCTAGTGTCTAATCGACATGTGCCTAGAACAAAGTGGTAACTAACACACAGTACAAACTGATGTACATTATGCATGATGTATTTAGTGTGTGTGTGTGTGTGTGTGTGTGTGTGTACTCACCTAATTGTACTCACCTAATTGTGGTTGCAGGGGTCGAGACTCAGCTCCTGGCCCCGCCTCTTCGCTGTCCGCTACTGGGTCTCTGCTCTCCCTGCTCCAAGAGCTTTATCATACCTCGTCTTAAAACTATGTATGGTTCCTGCCTCCACTATATCTTTCTCTAGACTATTCCACTTCCTGACTACTCTGTGGCTGAAGAAATGCTTCCTAACATCCCTTTGACTCATCTGAGTCTTCAGCTTCCAGTTGTGTCCCCTTGTTTCTGTGTTCCCTCTCTGGAACATCCTGTTACTGTCTACCTTGTCGATTCCCCGCAGTATTTTGTATGTCGTTATCATGTCTCCTCTGACCCTTCTTTCCTCCAGTGTTGTTAGTCCTATTTCCCTCAACCTTTCTTCATAGGACAGACCCGTGAGTTGTGGAACTAACCTTGTCGCAAACCTTTGCACTTTCTCTAGTTTCTTTACGTGCTTGACCAGGTGTGGGTTCCAGACTGGTGCTGCATATTCTAGTATGGGCCTGACGTACACGGTGTACAGTGTCTTGAACGATTCCTTGTTAAGGTAACGGAACGTTAATCTTAGGTTTGCCAGTCGCCCATATGCTTCCGCCGTTATCTGGTTGATGTGTGCCTCCGGAGACGTGCTTGGCGTTATACTCACCCCAAGGTCTTTCTCCTTTGCCGAGGTTTGTAGCCTTTGTCCGCCTAGCCTGTACTCTGTCAGCGGTCTTCTTTGCCCTTCTCCGATCTTCATGACTTTGCATTTGGTGGGATTGAATTCGAGAAGCCAGTTGCTAGACCAGATGTCAAGCTTGTCCAGGTCTGTTTGAAGTCCTGCTTGGTCCTCTTCCGATGTGATTCTCCTCATTAATTTCACATCATCTGCGAACAGAGACACTTCTGAGTCTATCCCGTCCGTCATGTCATTTACATATACCAAGAATAAAGCTGGTCCTAGGACTGACCCCTGCGGTACGCCGCTCGTCACAGGCGCCCACTGTGATACCTCATCTCGCACCATGACCCGTTGTTGCCTCCCTGTGAGGTATTCCCTGTGTGTGTGTGTGTGTGTGTGTGTGTGTGTGTGTGTGTGGGCGTGTGTGTGTGTGTGTGTGTGTGTGTGTGTGTGTGTGTGCGTGTACTCACCTAGTTGTACTCACCTAGTTGTGGTTGCAGGGGTCGAGTCAAAGCTCCTGGCCCCGCCTCTTCACTGGCCGCTACTGGGTCACTCTCCCTGCGCCATGAGCTTTATCATACCTCTGCTTAAAGCTATGTATAGAGCCTGCCTCCACTACATCGCTTCCTAAACTATTCCACTTCCCGACAACTCTGTGACTGAAGAAATACTTCCTAACATCTCTGTGATTCATCTGAGTCTTCAACTTCCATCTGTGTCCCCTTGTTGTTGTGTCCCATCTCTGGAACATTCTGTCTCTGTCCACTTTGTCAATTCCTCTCAGTATCTTATATGTTGTTATCATGTCTCCCCTATCTCTCCTGTCCTCCAGTGTCGTCAGGTCGATTTCCCTTAACCTCCCTCGTAGGACATACCCCTTAGCTCCGGGACTAGTCTTGTTGCAAACCTTTGCACTTTCTCGAGCTTCTTCACATGCTTGGCTAGGTGTGGGTTCCAAACTGGTGCTGCATACTCCAATATGGGCCTAACGTACACAGTGTACAGGGTTCTGAACGATTCTTTATTAAGATGTCGGAATGCTGTTCTTAGGTTTGCTAGGCGCCCATATGCTGCAGCAGTTATTTGGTTGATGTGCGCCTCAGGAGATGTGTCTGGTGTTATACTCACCCCAAGATCTTTTTCCTTGATTGAGGTTTGCAGTCTCTGGCCCCCTAGGCTGTACTCCGTCTGCGGTCTTCTTTGCCCTTCCCCAATCTTCATGACTTTGCACTTGGTGGGGTTGAACTCCAGGAGCCAGTTGCTGGACCAGGCTTGCAGGCTGTCCAGATCCCTTTGTAGTTCTGCCTGGTCCTCGTCCGATTGAATTCTTCTCATCAACTTCACATCATCTGCAAACAGGGACACTTCGGAGTCTATTCCTTCCGTCATGTCGTTCACAAATACCAGAAACAGCACTGGTCCCAGGACTGACCCCTGTGGAACCCCGCTCGTCACCGGCGCCCACTCTGACACCTCGCCACGTACCATGACTCGCTGCTGTCTCCCTGACAGGTATTCCCTGATCCAATGTAGTGCCTTCCTGTTACCCCTGCCTGGTCCTCCAGCTTCTGCACTAATCTCTTGTGTGGAACTGTGTCAAACGCCTTCTTACAATCCAAGAATATGCAATCTACCCACCTCTCTCTCTTGCCTTATCGCTGTCACCCTGTCGTAGAACTCCAGTAGGTTTGTGACACAGGATTTCCGTCCCTGAAACCGTGTTGGCCGTCGTTGATAAGCTCATTCCTTTCTAGGTGCTCAACCACCCTTCTCCTGACTATCTTCTCCATGACCTTGCATACAATACCTTTCAGTGACACTGGTCTGTAGTTTAGTGCTACGTTCCTGTCTCCTTTTTTAAAAATTGGAACTACATTTGCTGTCTTCCAAACCTCAGGTAGTTGCCCTGTTTCGATAGATGTGTTGAAGATCGTTGTTAGGGGTACACATAGCTCCTCTGCTCCCTCTCTCAGGACCCATGGAGAGATGTTATCTGGCCCCATCGCCTTTGAAGTATCTAGCTCGCTTAGTAGCCTCTTCACTTCCTCCTCATTTGTGTGTATTGTGTCCAGCACTTGATGGTGTACCCTACCTCTCCTCCTTTCTGGAGGCCCTTCTATCTCCTCTGTGAACACCTCTTTGAATCTCATGTTGAGCTCCTCACACACTTCCCGGTCATTTCTTGTGACCTCCCCTCCTACCTTCCTCAGCCTGATCACCTGGTCCTTGACTGTTGTTCTCCTCCTGATGTGGCTGTACAGCAGCTTTGGGTCAGATTTGGCTTTCGCTGCTATGTCATTCTCGTACTGTCTTTGGGCCTCCCTTCTGATCTGTGCATATTCATTTCTGGCTCTACGACTGCTCTCCTTATTCTCCGGGGTTCTTTGCCTTCTGTACCTCTTCCATTCCCTTGCACACTTGGTTTTGGCTTCCCTGCACCTTTGGGTGAACCATGGGCTCATCCTGTCTTTTTCGCTTCTCCTGTTACCCTTGGGTATAAACCTCTCCTCAGCTTCCTTGCAAATTGTTGTCATATATTCCATCATCTCGTCTACTGACTTCCTGCCATCTCTCTGTCCCACTGAACTCTGTGCAGGAAGTTCCTCATGCCCACATAGTCACCTTTCTTGTAGTTTGGCTTCATTTGTGCAGCCCTTCCTGCTTCCCCCTCCACTTGTAACTCTACTATGTATTCGAAACTTAGAACCATATGATCACTGGCCCCAAGGGGGCTTTCATGTGTGATGTCCTCAATATCTGCACTACTCAGGGTGAATACTAGGTCCAGTCTCGCTGGTTCGTCATTTCCTCTCTCTCTGGTAGTGTCCCTTACGTGTTGGTACATGAGATTTTCCAGTACCACCTCCAGCATCTTAGCCCTCCACGTTTCTTGGCCCCCATGTGGCTCCAAGTTCTCCCAATCAATTTCCTTATGGTTGAAGTCACCCATGATCAGTAGCTTCGCCCTGCTCGCGCGAGCCCTTCTGGCCACTTCTGCCAGAGTGTCAATCATCGCTCTGTTACTCTCATCATACTCTTGCCTTGGCCTCCTGCTGTTCTGTGGTGGGTTATACATCACCGTGTGCGTGTGCGTGTGTGTGCGTGTGCGCGCGCGTGTTTGTGTGATTTACTTGAATAAATCAGCTGGCTTATCAGTTCCTGGTAGACTGTTTGGTTGACAGTGAACAGCCATTATTACCACTGTTAGAAATAACAACCTTCTAAACAGAAGCTGTCTGCAAAAGCGACAGGATATGTATAATTATTTACGTTACAATACCTTGAAAATACATTTCCTTAAAAGTTCGGAAAATATACAGAATAACGGTACGATATACTTATCGCACGGAACGGTACGGTAAACTATATGAGGGTACGGTTAGAATTTAGAGATCAGTATTTTGACAGGTACGTACCTGGAAAAATACCGTACCGTATTGTACTGCCAACCTTGTGTGTAGATATACTTGGTCGTGAGTCGTGATATACATGTATGGATATACTTGGACGTGGGTCAAGATATACATGTGTAGATATACTTGGTCGTGAGTCGTGATATACATGTATGGATATACTTGGACGTGGGTCAAGATATACATGTGTATATATACTTGGTCGTGAGTCGTGATATACATACATGGATATACTTGGACGTGGGTCAAGATATACATGTGTAGATATACTTGGTCGGGAGTCGTGATATACATGCATGGATATACTTGGACGTGGGTCAAGATATACATGTGTAGATATACTTGGTCGTGAGTCGTGATATACATGCATGGATATACTTGGACGTGGGTCAAGATATACATGTGTAGATATACTTGGTCGTGAGTCGTGATATACTTGGACGTGGGTCAAGATATACATGTGTAGATATACTTGGTCGTGAGTCGTGATATACATGTATGGATATACTTGGTCGTCGGTCATTTCGTTAAAATCCCTCGTCAAAATCCCTCAGTTCGGAGTGGAACGTCATGATGATGTCGCAGTTCGTCCTGGACCAATGTTTTGCAAGTGGGGTGAAAATAGCAGAGAAGGAACGCAGGCGAGAAAGATACTTGATAATATACACTTGGAAAATCCTAGAGGGACTAGTTCCAAATTTGCATACGAAAATCAATCCCTACGAAAACAAAAGAGTCGGCAGGAGATGCAACATCCCTCCAATGAAACGCAGGGGGCCACGAGTAAGCTAAGAGGCAACACAATAACTATCAGGACCCCAAGACTGTTCAACTGCCTCCCATCATACATGAGGGGGATTACCAATAGACCTCTGGCTGTTTTCAAGGCGCTGGACAGGTACCTAAAATCAGTACCTGACCAGCAAGGCTGCAATTCGTACGTCGGTTTGCGTGCGGCCAGCAGTAACAGCCTGGTTGATGAGGCCCTGATCCACAGCGAGGCCTGGTCACAGGCCGGGCCGTGGGGGTGTTGACCCCCGAAACCTTCTCCAGGTATACTCCAGGTGTCCAGATAAGGCCTGAGATTCTTCACAATGCTTCACTCTTAACTGCGGGTGACATGTTTATCTACTGAACAGTGACTTTTTAGTTTTTATCGCCAAAATGCTTCTCTTTCCGCTATGTTCCCGGCCAGACCTACGAACGCTCATCTCCGTTGTCAGCAAGAAATGAAACCCAACACATCTGTCATCAAGATCTCTCACCATCATCATCAACATCTGCCATCAACATTCATCTTCAGTATTATCTATCAGCCTCTGTCATCAGCGTCTGTCATCACGCCGCTGCATATTCACAATAATACAGATAAGCTCTAGTGGAATATATATTTTATTTCGGTTGTGTGTAGAATTATTTAGTACGACAGATCGGATCACACGAGATAAAATATTGCAGCATCACAACATAGGTCAGAGTTTATGTTATTCTTAAAAACTTGGAGTATTTAGTTTTCTTATATGATTTCCAGTGCGTTTTTCGGTACGTCTCTGCAAAGTATAAAATGTTATTTTATATATTTTATTCCAGATTAGGATAGGTTAGGCTAGGTTAGATTTGGTTAGGTTAAGTTAGGTTAAATCAGATTAAGTTACGTTAAAGTACCTTAGGTTACGTTATCTTATCTTAGGTTTGGTTTGGTTACGTTAACTTAGCTTAGGTTAGATTAGGGGTTAGGGTAGGATAGGTTAGATAATGATAGATTAGGATAAAATAGATGAAGATTGGTTAAGTTAGTATACTTTAGTTTTTTTTTTCAGTAGTACTGTGGTCATAAGCATCTGACCAAAAAAATAATAATTAGCAATTAAAACCTTAGGCAATTACATCAATATAATAACTGGCAACACTGATATAAGAATGTTGATTCTTCCTCAAACATGAAGCCTCTTGTGTTGTGTTTACTTGTGCTAATTTACGAAAGTTAGTCAGGATATAACCTGCTCTCCAGTTAGAGTGTGAATTATCTGACGATTTGTTTTTGTTTGTGAGTTTTGACTGGCTCGAAAATATATATATATATATATATATATATATATATATATATATATATATATATATATATATATATATATATATATATATATATAGGATGGGGTCCACCTCTGGTGTCAATTGTGGGACCCATTGCCTCGGAGAAGTGGATAAAAAGACTTCAAGGAAGAATATTTATATATATATATATATATATATATATATATTTGTCGTGCCGAATAGGCAGAACTTGCTATTTTGGCTTAAATAGCAACGCTCATCTTGCCATATAAGACAAGCGAAAATTTGTGTATGCAATAATTTCGCGAAAATCATTCTGAACCTAACGAAAAAAAAAATATTTCTTTGTGTTTGTTTATTATTAAATTATTGTTAACGTATCTAAAATATATTTAGTTTGGTTAGGCTAAATTAAATTGCGCTTGTTGTAATAAGGTTAGGTAGGTTTTCAAAGTTTCTCTTGGTTCAAAATTATAAATTTTTACATTAACATAAATGAAAAAAATATATCTTTAAACGTATAAGAGAAATTTTTAGAAAGGACTTAATTTTAAATGAGTTCTTGCTAATTGACCAGTTTTACCTAATCGGCACGACATATATATATAGTATATATATATATATATATATATATATATATATATATATATATATATATATATATATATATATATATATATATATATATATATATATATCAATGTATATGCACCGAGAGTGTACTTTAATCCCTTTTTAGGGTTGAAAGTATCCATTACTGTCATCGATAGGCTTTAAAACTAATAATCCAGCCAAATTGTCTGGCTACCAATACTTTTATCAACATAAATGACGTTAGGATATTTAAGGTAAAGGTCTTCCCTCTCCACTCCTTCATTACCGGCGTGTGGAGAGGGAAGTCCCATGGAAAGTCCCATGGGAAGTCCCATGGGAAGTCCCATGTCTTTTTGTAAAACATGCAAAATTATTTAATACAATTATTGAATGAAAAGTTAAAGTTAATATAACTACTACATTTACTATCCCCCTTCACAATTAATCATTACTATTTCTGGTATAACCCTTGACTATTACTATTTCTGTTATAACCCTTCACTGTTACTATTATTGTTACTGCCCCAACACCATTACCTAACACTGTCAGTCCCTCGAGGGAGAACTGTTATTTATTACAAAAGATTTTTGTAATTTTTATAATTAAATTGTATCTTTACAAATTGCTTGTGCACTTCCCAAAAGAAGGTAATGCAGTTCAATTTACAGCATCTCGGAGCAACTTTTACCGAGTTCTATAAATGAAAGAAAAAAAAAATATTACGTGTTCACTTTTTTATTAAATATTTTACCTTAAATTTTCATACCGATAACGCTGGTCGATAAGTCATTTTCATCCCAGGAGATATTGCAACGCTGATTTCAAATCTATTTTCGATTTTCTCGTGGCATCTCTAGTTTCTTGGGTATTGCTTTAATTATAAATAATTTTGACAATATTAATTCAAGAATAATAAAAAGGCACAACACCGTGACTGGAACAATACACAAATAACCCTCTTATAGAAGAGAGGAGCTTATGACGACGTTTCCGTCCGACTCGGACCATTTACAAGTCACACTCTGACTTGTATGACTTGTAAGTGGTTCAAGTCGGACCGAAACGTTCTCATAAGCTTCTCTCTCCTATGTTCGAGTTATTTGTGTAATATCTATTCATATTTGAACACTTTCATCACACACAATGTTGACGTGCTCATGGTAAATCAAAAGCAATCTGAAAGAGCATCCTAAGAGCTATCTAGCTAGCCTACAATGTCAATATAAAAAACGTTAAGTAATACGAAGTGTAGGCGTTCATCATACATCGATAATGTGGTGATTTGTTGATAATTTTCATTATTTTTGTCAAATGTTTGGTTAGTGTATCTCATGTTATTTTAGTGGTTTGCATAAACCAATTCGTCGTATCGCCTCGGGAGGCTAAAAACGACGTCGATATATTGTGTTACGTAAGTGGGTCGTTCTGCAAGATGAAATATTTGGAAAAACAACTTAATTTCTTACACGTTAAAGCTTAGTATGTTTTAAACGGATCTGTGGCAATTTCTCAGGTAAATGCAAGTCGGACCGAAACGTCGTTATAAGTCTTTCTATGTGCGGGTTATTTGAAAGTTCTTGTTATTACATACACATCTAGATTTCTTTCCTGAAAACCTTTTCTTTTACAGTGAGAAACGAGCATGAGAAATGTCTTCCTCAAGACAATTAGGCAAATGATAATCGCCATCAATCCTGACAAATTATTCAAAAGAAAAATCTCTCTGGCAATGCTTATAATTAGTACACTTCTTTCTATAAGTGAATACTGTGTAATTTTAACCCATTGTGTGGCGTGTATAACTTATATGGAAATTACTCTGAAAAAAATCAATTAATTCGTATCTTTAACTAGCTTAATGTAACATCAGTTATATTTCGATAAGAAAATGTAATCGGCGTACATAACTAATTTAGAAAAGTGAGATTACACCTTTGATGAGAAATGAATTTCGATTTTGCGGTCAGCGTAATTTGTTTCATTTAATTGACCTATGGATCAAATACTTCTTATAGTTTGTGAATTTATAGCATCTGTAATTTTTGAGATAGATAATAATCTCTGGTGCCTTAGGCAAAGCGAGTATGGGGCTTCAAGTTCATCTAAATTGTATTTATTTGTTAAAGGTATAAACCCTGGTAATTGATACCGATAAACTGGTTTAAAAAAAATACGCGAGCAAACACTAAGACATGTTTTTTTAGAAAACGTTTCGGTCCTGGGACCTTGATCACTCCTCACAGCAAGCATGTGTGAGCGTATTTGATAGGAGTGAATAGAGACAAATGGTTTTTAATACTTGACGTGTTGTTGGAGTGTGAACAAAGTAACATTTATGAAGGGATTCAGGGAAACCGGCAGGCCGGACTTGAGTCCTGGAGATGGGAAGTACAGTGTCTGCACTCTGAAGGAGGGGTGTTAATGTTGCAGTTTTATAACTGTAGTGTAAAGCACCCTTCTGGCAAGACAGTGATGGAGTGAATGATGATGGAAGTTTTTCTTTTTCGGGCCACCCTGCCTTGATGGGAATCGGCCGATGTGTTAATACAAAATAAAATATATATACTTTCTTTTTAACCTCTGTACGTTAGAAGTGATCAAGGTCCCAGGACCGAAAAGTTTTCTAATAAATATGTCCTAGTGTTTGCGCGCGTGTTTATCTAAACCAATTTGTTAATGAAAATAGTCGCACTGGTGGTTTTTCTCCCCACTCTAAAATCTGTCATTTTTTATATTATTTGTAGGTCAGTGGTAAATCGTATTCAATCTGGGGTTGTGAAAGCGTCTTTTAGAGCAGCAACATTTTACTCACAGTTTGAAGAGGAAACTTTAGGCGATGTTTCGGGCTGTTAAACTTGTTGTGACTTGATTGTAGTCCAGGGTTGACCGAAACGTCTTCTAAATCTTCATCTCCAAAATGTGGATTAATAGCGGCCTATCTCAGCTAACGAATTGTGAATTTAATGTTTGTGAGGTATCATCCTTAGGAAGTAATGCTATTCGACTCATTTTGGAATTTTAAGTAACTTTTATATAAGTTTTAAATTAAACTCAATATATATTTATTCTTTACATTTCTATATGTCTGAAGCTGAGATAGGACAGACTTAAGGATAAATATTTATTAGCAATGTGATAGGGATATGTATATGTAATATAGGTATTATTATTTATTATTCTATTATGTGAGAGTGGTGGTGGTAGGGATGAATACGTACCATGTTAAGCTGTGTTAGACCGGACAGGAACGATTCCTGTCTATCTCTGTTTACAGTACTTTTTTGTGCTTTGCTCTGCTCGTCTGTTCGCTGATGTGTGGCGACAGAGACATGCGTCATCATACGTCATCTCTTTCAACCAATCATTTCCCTCTGTAGTGACATTTCTCTAGTATCCTTCTGCTCGAGTGTTCTGCTTGGCGAGAGAGGCTGAGGGAGAGGCTGAGAGAGCGACTGAGAGAGAGAGAGAGGCTGAGGGAGAGGCTGAGAGAGTGGCTGAGGGAGAGGCTGAGAGAGCGGCTGAGAGAGAGAGGCTGAGGGAGATGTTGAGAGAGCGGCTGAGAGAGAGAGAGGCTGAGGGAGATGCTGAGAGAGCGGATGAGAGAGAGAGAGAGAGAGAGGCTGAGGGAGATGCTGAGAGAGCGGCTGAGAGAGAGAGAGAGAGAGAGAGAGAGGCTGAGGGAGATGCTGAGAGAGAGAGAGGAAGTGTGTGTATGAGGATTTCCGGGAAAGTCAGGAACGGACCAAGCATCTGGTCTGGGGATTATCTCCTCCTAGTTAAGCAGAGTGTACTTCTATGAAGATGTCTGTGTGTAGAGATGTTTAGAGATTTCCATAATCCTCTGTTTGATACTCTGAGGTGTTTTAATATTCAGGAGAGCATTGTAAATGTGAGAGTGACTCTTGTGAGAGTGACTATGTACATATGTCAGTGGGGGATTTTAGGAAATCTCTTTTATTGTCCTTTTGTATTTTCTCGTTTACGTAGGTAACTCAGCCCCTCGTGGGGGTCATATGTGGTTGGGCCACCAGACTATTCACAATATACATATAACTTTACCAACCCCTACATAATTCAGTGTTCTCGAGAGAATATTATGTGTTAACTTTTCTGCATAAGAACATAAGAAAGAAGGAGCACAGAAGCAGGCCTATTGGCTCATGCTAGGCAGGTCCATGCCACACACTGGCCTAGGCCAGTCAAGCCCAAGTCTCATCTACTCAAGAAGGAAGGAGCAATGCATTAGACCCACCGGCCCAAGCCAGTCGGTCTATCTCACACCAACTCATGTATTTGTCTCACCTTTTTTAAAAGTTACACAATGTTTTAGCTACAGTGTCGTTACTTGGAAGTTTGTTTTACCCATCTACAGCAATATTACCAAACTAGTGCTTTCCTGTAACCTTTCTAAATCTAAATTTTTCTAACTTGAAACCATTGCTGCGAGTCCTTTCTTGGTTAGATACTTTTAGCACGTTATTTACATCCCCTTTATTTATTCCAGGTTTCCATTTATACACCTCAATCATATTTCCCATAATTCTATGCCTTTCTAGAGAGTGCAGATTCAGGGCCCTCAGTCTATCCTCATAGACTGAGGGCCCTGATATATGGGATCGACTTAGTCATTATTCTTTGTACGTATTCCAGCTCATTTATATCCATTCTGTAATACGATGACCAGAACTGTGCAGCATAATCTAAGTGAGGTCTAACCAACGATATATAGAGTTGAAGAATTACCTGAGGACTCCTGTTATTTATACTTCTTGATATGAAGCCAAGAATTCTATTCGCTTTACTGAGAATACTTATGGATTGCTGTCTTGGATTTAGATTACTTGTTCTTGTAGGTTCGCCGGTGAGTCCCGGCCCGGGCCTTCTCCAGATTGTGACCCGACTACCAATTTAGATTGCTGCTGACCATAACTCCTAAATCTTTTTTTGCAATCTGTGATATTAAGATCTACATTATTTAGTTTATGTGTCACGATTATTTTCCTTTCCAAAGCATAGAACTTTGCATTTGTCTACTGCATCTGCCACGTCTCCGACCACTGCATCAGTCTGTTCAGATCTTTTTGCAGTGCTCTAATGTCCTCGTCAGAATTCGATGGCCTTTTTGTGTCATCGGTAAACTTGCTTATGTCGATATTTATTCCCTCATCTATGTCGTTTATGTAAATTGTGAACAACAAGGGGCCCAAAACTGACCCCTGTGGAACACGTCCGCACTCTGATTTCTCCCAATTTATGCAAACTCTCTGTTGCCTATCTGTCAACCACGCCTCTATCCAGGAAAAAAATTCTCCTATTCCTTGAGCATCTACTTTCCTTAATAACCTCCGTTGTGGAACACTATTAAAAGACTTACTGAAGTCCATATATACAATTTCTTATTCATTAACATGATGTACCTCCTCAAAAACATTAATGAAAAAAGTTAGTAAATTCGTAAGGCAGGAACGCCCCTTTGAGAAACCATGCTGAATATCCTCGGCAATTACTGATTCCATCAATTTTTCCCACAGTGAAGGTTAGGCGTATTGGTCTATAGTTCGAAGCTAATGACCTGTTTCCTGCTTTGTAGATAGGTATCACATTTGCTATTCTCCTCTTCTCTGGCACTATGCCAGTTAGTAGAGATATGCTGAAAAGACTAGCCAAAGGTTTGCTAAGTTCTATATATTGACACATACATATCTTCAAGGAAAGACGCTGATTTTCGATTTTCTCCATTATCAAGTCATAATAATTTCGTAACATTATTCATATATGTGTCGTGCCGAATAGGTAAAACTTCCGATTTTGGTTTAAATAGGAACGCTCTTCTTGCCGAATAAGGCAAGCAAAAATTTGCGTATGCAATAATTTCGCAAAAATCATTCTGAAACTAATGAAAAAAAATTATTTCATCGTTTGTTTATTGTTAAATTATTGTAAACTTACTAAAAATATGTTAAGCTGGATTAGGCTAAATTAAATTGTGTTTGTTATAATAAGGTTAGGTAAGTTTTCTAAGGTAGTTTTGGTACAAAATTATTAATTTTTACATTAACGTATATATATATATATATATATATATATATATATATATATATATATATATATATATATATATATATATATATATATATATATATATATATATATATATATATATATATATATGTCTTGCCGAATAGGTAAAATTTGTCAATTAGCAAGAACTCATTTAAAATGAAGTCCTTTCTAAAATTTTCTCTTATACATTTAAAGATATTTTTTTTTTCATTTACGTTAATGTAAAAATTAATAATTTTGTACCAAAACTACCTTAGAAAACTTACCTAACCTTATTATAACAAACACAATTTAATTTAGCCTAATCCAGCTTAACATATTTTTAGTAAGTTTACAATAATTTAACAATAAACAAACGATGAAATAATTTTTTTTCATTAGTTTCAGAATGATTTTTGCGAAATTATTGCATACGCAAATTGTTATAGTGTGGCTTCTAAACTTTTGTTTGGGGACCATGAAATTGACTCGTGTGAGGGTGTGCAACAGGGGGACCCTCTTGCTCCCTTTCTTTTCTGTCTAGCCATCAAGGATGTCACAGAAGCATTGTCCAGTGAGCTCAATATCTGGTTCTTGGATGACGGCACCCTAGCTGGCACTACACAATCTCTCCTGGGAGACATCAGGAAAATTAAAGATATGGTAGGTAGCCTGGGCCTATCTTTAAACCCCACCAAATGTGAGATAGTTTCCACCAATCCACAGATGATCCAGGACATTAGGGCTGTTTTACCAGGGGCACGAGCCATCGATCCAGCCAACAGCACTCTCCTTGGTGCTCCCCTTGGGCCCAATGCCATCGATCTGGTCCTGGAAAAAAATCTCCGACCTCAGGACGATGGAAGGTAGGATGAAAGACATCGATACACATGATGCCTTCTACCTACTCACCAGGTGCCTGTCAATCCCAAAACTTACCTACTTCCTGAGATGTTCCCAGCCTTCAACAGCCCGAAACTCGAGGAATACGACTCTCTCCTCAAGACCATGCTAGAGAGTGTATTGAATCTTTCCCTCGAAGATGGACAGTGGTTGCAAGCCTCACTTCCAGTCAGACTTGGGGGCTGGGAGTACGCAAATCCTCCCAGATTGCCCTACCAGCCTTCTTATCCTCTTCCATAGCATCAAATGAGCTAATAAAAACAAATTCTTCCATACAACCTCAGTGATTCAGCAGGAATACAGGACCCTAGCTACACCAGTGCCATCACTGAATGGGAGACTCTTGCTGCTCCAACACCAAAACCTAGTGAAGAACTGGCCTACAAACAGTCAAGCTGGGACAGCCCCATTGTTGAAAAGATACTTGCCAATATGCTCAGGGCCGTAACATCAGACAGGGAGACTGCCCGTCTCCTAGCCGTGAGTGCACCTCACTCTGGGGACTTCCTCCAAACAGTTCCCATTTCGGCCATGGGAACACGCCTGGACCCTAAGACCCTTCGTATTGCAGTGGCTCTGCGCCTTGCTGCCCCCATTCACACGGAATATACGTGTATTTGCGGCAATGCGCAAGCCGACCAATATGGTCTACATGGTCTTAACTGTTCTAAAACCAAGGGTTGGCATGCAAGACACAATGAGGTCAACAACATCATAAATAGAACCTTCGCTACAGCTGGATGCCCAGCTGAGAGAGAGCCTCGATCACTAGCAGCCAACAACGCCCACAACCCAGCAAACCGCCCCGACGGGATCACCATCTATCCTTGGAAGAATGGCAAGCTCTTAGCATGGGATTATACCTGCGTGTCGACACTGGCTGACACCTACATCCATCACAGTGTTGGGCGACAGGGAGGAGCTGCTGACCACAGAGAGGAGTACAAGATCGGCAAGTACAGGGACATAAGCCAACAGTATAAATTTGTCCCAGTGGGATCAGAGACCTTGGGAGCGTGGGAAAAATGCAACACGTTTCCTTAAAGAGCTGGGTTCCAGACTCATCGACACCACCAGGGACCCAAGGGCAGCCACGTTCATGTTCCAGCGTCTCAGCGTGGCCATCCAGAGGGGTAACGCATGCTGCATACTCGGCTCGCGTCCGGCTTCGGAGGAGCTGGAGGAGATTCATAATCTTTGACATATTGTACCATTGTATTCATGTTCATGTTTGTGTGTTTTATAAATGTATTCTGTCTATTAATAAAGCATTTATATATATATATATATATATATATATATATATATATATATATATATATATATATATATATATATATATATATATATATATATCATACACTGCTTGTGACACGTCCCCACTCTGATTTCTCTCCATTTATGCAAACTCTCTGTTGCCTATCTGTCAACCACGCCTCTATCCAGGAAAAAAAAATTCCTATTCCTTGAGCATCTACTTTCCTTAATAACCTCCGTTGTGGAACTCTATTAAAAGACTTACTGAAGTCCATATATACAATTTCTTATTCATTAACATAATGTACCTCCTCAAAAACACGGGGACAGGAAATGGGTCTCATCCTGAATCCATCCAAATGTGAAATCAACAAGTGATAAATGCAGTGATATCAAAACTACCAGGAACAACAGTCATTGCCCCTACTAATAGTGTCTTGCTTGGAGCACCTCTGGGAAGCAATGCCATTGACACAATTCTCAGGAAGAAACTGGAAGAAATGAGGAGAATGGAACAACGAATAGGCAATCTTGACACCCATGATGCCTTGTACCTTCTCACAAAATGCTTGAGTCTGCCCAGGTTGACATATTTCCTAAGATGTGCTCCTTCATATGATAATCTATACTGCACGAATATGACAGTATCCTGAGGCAGATCTTTACTAAAGTACTTAACCTTACTCTAGAAGATGGGCAGTGGGACCAAGCTACACTCCCAGTCAGACTAGGAGGCATTGTGTCCGCAAGTTATCTCAGATTGCTCTACCTGCTTTCCTGTCTCCATGCATTGTATCCAGAGGGCTTGTAGCAGCAATTCTCCCTGAACATCTTAGGGACACGATTGGAATCCATGACCAAAAGTTCGTTGATGGAGCCAGGATCTGGGATAATCTAACAGGCTCTGAAACCAGGCCTGCTCCCCCCAACAACTACAAACAGTCGCACTGGGATGGCCCAATAGTAGAGAATATAGCCTCAGCAATGCTTCAGAGTGTGTCAGTGAAGGATAGAGCCCGCCTCCTTGCAGTGAGAGCTCATCATGCAGGGGACTTTCTTTTGGCTGTTCCCAACTCCAGCCTTGGCACACGCCTCGACCCACAGACCATCCGCATTGGTGTTGCCCTTCGACTTGCCGCCCCTATTCTCGCCGAACACAGGTGTATTTGTGGCAGTGAAGCAGCAGACCGATTCGGGTACCATGGTCTTGTGTGTCGTAAATCCGAGGGAAAGATTGCAAGACATGAAGAGGTTAATAACATTATCAAGAGGAGCCTCACAACAGCCGGATGCCCAGCAGTAAGGGAGCCACCCCAACTATGCAGATCTGAGGGCAGCCAAAAGCGTCCAGATGGTATCACCCTTCAAGCCTGGACAGACGGCAAGCAGGTGGTGTGGGACTACACATGTGCATCTACCTTGGCTGATACCTATCTCCAATACACCAGGGAGGAAGGAGGGGCAGCTGCCACCTTCAGGGAGTCCCAAAAGTCGAGAAAATATGGAGAACTTGCCCATCATTATATGTTTGTTCCCATAGGCTCAGAGACCCTTGGCTCGTGGGGAAAAAGTGCATCTAAGTTCCTCAAGGAGCTGGGCAAAAGACTCAACAGGGTAACTAGGGATCCCAGGGCAGCTAGTTTTCTGTTCCAGCGACTCAGCGCTGCTGGTCAGAGGGGTAATGCATGCTGTATTCTGGGCACGTGCCCCAGCTCGGAGGAGCTGGATGAGATTTTCGCATTATAATCAGTGACAAACATGTAACAATATGTACTAGACATGTATCTCTCACACCTCTTGTACTGTATGCGCCATCTTTATATCAACAATGTGTCTCTTAAATCTTTTGTACCATATTATGTAATAAAATATACCTATTGGTTAAAAAAAAAAAAAAAAAAAAGATGGGGTGGTAGTGGAAGTGGATTATTCAAATGGCTTCAGGAAGAACTCCAAATATTCTTCCTTGAAACCTTTTTATCCACTTCTCCGAGGCTATGGGTCCCACAATTTGCACCAGAGGTGGACCCCATCCTATATATATATATATATATATATATATATATATATATATATATATATATATATATATATATATCGCTCTTTTTAAGCTCGTTTCCCTTGACTGTCATATTTAAGAGTTCAAGATTAAAGAATCTTAACATGTTTCTATCATAAGTATCTGTAAAGGTAAAACAGTTCTGAATAGCATAAGAACATAAGAACATAAGAAAGGAGGAACACTGCAGCAGGCCTGTTGGCCCATACTAGGCAGGTCCTTCACAATCCGTCCCACTAACAGAATATTTGCTCAACCCAATTTTCAATGCTACCCAAGAAATAAGCTTTGACAATTCTACCCACTCATGCGCGAGTCCCACTCAAATCCAACCCCTCTCACTCATGAATTTATCCAACCTAAATTTGAAACTACCCAAGGTCCTAGCTTCAATAACCCTACTAGGCAGACTGTTCCACTCATCAACTACCCTATTTCCAAACCAATACTTTCCTATATCCTTTCTAAATCTAAACTTATCTAACTTGAATCCATTATTGCGGTTCTCTCTTGGAGAGATATCCTCAAGACCTTATTTATATCCCTTTGTTAATACCCATTTTCCACTTGTATACCTCGATCATGTCTCCCTCATTCTACGTCTTACAAGTGAATGTAATTTTAGGGTCTTCAATCTTTCTTCGTAAGGAAGATTTCTAATGCTATGTATTAATTTAGTCATTCTACGCTGAATGTTTTCTAACGAATTTATGTCCATTCTGTAATATGGAGACCAGAACTGAGCTGCGTAATCTAGGTGAGGCCTTACTAATGATGTATAAAGCTGTAATATAACCTCTGGACTTCTGTTGCTAACACTTCTTGATATAAATCCCAGTAATCTATTTGCCTTATTACGTACGCTTAGGCATTGCTGTCTTGGTTTAAGGTTGCTGCTTACCATCACCCCCAAGTCCTTCTGCAATCTGTATGGCTAAGTTCTACGTTATTTAACTTATAAGTGCTTGGGTTATGGACACTCCGAGCTTCAGAACCTTGCATTTATCTACATTGAACTGCATCTGCCACTTTTCTGACCACGAATTAAGTTTGTCTAAATCTTCCTGAAGTTCTACGACATCTATGTTTGAATCAATTATCCTACCTATCTTCGTGTCGTCGGCGAATTTGCTCATATCACTAGTAATTCCCTCATCAAGGTCATTGATATATATTATAAATAACAATGGGCCTAAGACTGATCCCTGTGGAACACCACTTGTTACAAGTCCCCATTCGGATTTAACCCCATTTATGCACACTCTCTGCTTCCTATTGGTGAGCCATGACTCGATCCATGACAGCACTTTTCCCCCAATGCCATGAGCTGCCACTTTCTTTAACAGTCTCTGGTGCGGTACTCTATCAAAAGCCTTACTAAAGTCTAAATAAACAATATCGAATTCTTTATCGTGATCAACAGCCTCAAAAGCTTTACTGAAGAAGGTTAAGAACATAAGAACATAAGAAAGGAGGAACACTGCAGCAGGCCTGTTGGCCCATACTAGGCAGGTCCTTCACAATCCGTCCCACTAACAGAATATTTGCTCAACCCAATTTTCAATGCTACCCAAGAAATAAGCTTTGACAATTCTACCCACTCATGCGCAAGTCCCACTCAAATCCAACCCCTCTCACTCATGAATTTATCCAACCTAAATTTGAAACTACACAAGGTCCTAGCTTCAATAACCCTACTAGGCAGGCTGTTAAGAACATAAGAACATAAGAATGGAGGAACACTGCAGAAGGCCTACTGGCCCATACAAGGCAGGTCCTTATCAAAACCACCACTACCTAAGAATTTACTCCTGTACTCACGACACTAATCAAACCCAGCCCCTCTCACTCATATATTTGTCCAATCTCTTTTTAAAGCCACCCAAGGTCCTAGCCTCTATCACCCTACTCGGAAGATTGTTCCACGCATCTACAACTCTGTTCGAAAACCAGTACTTGCCTATGTCCTTTCTAAATCTAAATTTATCCAATTTAAATCCGTTATTTCTCGTTCTTACTTGGTTCGATATCCTCAGTATTTTATTAATATCTCCTTTGTTTATGCCCATCATCCACTTGTACACCTCGATGATATCTCCCCTCATTCTACGTCTCTCCAGAGAGTGGAGATTCAATGCTCTAAGTCTATCTTCATACGGAAGATTTCTTATACTGTAAATCATTTTAGTCATTCTTCTTTGTATGTTCTCCAATGAATCTATATCCATCCTGTAGTAAGGAGACCAAAACTGAGCTGCATAATCCAAATGAGGTCTCACTAGTGATGTATAGAGCTGTAAAATAACTTTTGGACTTCTGTTGCTTATACTTCTTGAAATAAATCCTAGTAATCTGTTAGCCTTATTGCGCACACTTAGGCACTGTTGTCTTGGCTTTAGATTTCTGCTTACCATGACTCCCAAGTCTTTTTCACATTCTGTATAATCAAGCTCAACTTCACCTAGTTTATAAATTCGAGGGATATTTTCATTACCAACGACAAGCACCTTACACTTGTCCACATTGAACTTCATCTGCCACTTTTCAGACCAAGACATTAATTTATCCAAATCCTCCTGGAGTTCACTGTTATCCTCCTCAGAATGAATTATACGGCCTATTTTTGTATCATCAGCAAATTTACTCATGTCACTTGCAATTCCTTCATCAAGGTCATTAATGTAAATTATGAACAACAATGGGCCCAAAATTGATCCTTGTGGAACGCCACTAGTGACAAATCCCCATTCAGATTTGACCCCATTAATGGAAACTCTCTGCTTTCTATTGGTAAGCCATGCCTCTATCCATGCTAGAACTTTACCTCCTATACCATGAGCTGCCACCTTTCTTAAGAGTCTCTTGTAAGGTACTCTATCGAAGGCC
>WNWK01011794.1:0-62781 GCA_009830355.1 Cherax destructor | reverse complement strand
AACTTACCTACTACACCTCTCTGCATGTTTCCCCCCCACTTTTAGCATTTAGGTCCCCCCACTTACTCTTTCATTTGGTTCAAAAGTTCCTATACATTCGTTTAACATTCCCAAAATCTCTCTCTCCCTCTACACTCCTTTTCTCCAGGTGCATCCCCTTATTATGCCCCAAATTTTGCACCCGACCCTTATTTTAATCCAAAATAATCCTTGAATTTACACATTTATATTCCTTTTTTCCCTTTTCCAAAACTGATCCTTCAACATTATTCCCACCCCTTTCCTTAGCTCTAACTCCCAGATACCCTGACTTAATCCCATTTATTTCCCCCCCTTTTAAACCCGCCTACCCCTTCAGTTTTTTTGTTTCGCTTAGGGCCGGGGAATCCAACTTTTTTCATTCAAAAATCGGCAATCATCTCTTTCTTATCATCCGCACTACATCCACGCACATTCAGACAACCCAATTTTATAAAGTTTTTTCTTCTCGTTTTAGTAGATTTGTACAGGAGAAGGGGTTACTAGCCCATTGCTCCCGGCATCTTAGTCGCCTCATACGACACGCATGGCTTACGGAGGAAAGATTCTTTTCCACTTCCCCATGGACAATAGAGAAAATAAAAGGAACAAGAGCTATTAAGAAAAAGAAGAAAAACCTAGATGTGTGTATGTATATATATGCATGCGTATGCCAGTGTAGTGTGACCTAAAGTGTAAGTAGAAGTAGCTAGATATACCTGTTATCCAGCGTGTTTATGAGACAGAAAAAAGACACCAGCAATCCTACCATCATGTAAAACAGTTTCAGGTTTCTGTTTCACAGTCACCTGGCAGGACGGTAGTACCTCCCTGGGTGGTTGCTGTCTACCAACCTACTACCTAATTATTTGTTTTAAATTGTTATCTCACTCAATTAGTTGCATTGCTACAATTAATTGATATGTTCAACTTATATTCAAACTTTATAACTTAGATACACAATTATACTTCTTCTTCTTTCAACAAATCGGCCGTTTTCCACCAAGGCGGGATGGCCCAAAGAGAAAAACAAAAGTTTCTCTTTTTAACTTTAGTAATGTATACAGGAGAGGGGGTTACTAGCCCTTTCCTCCCGGCATTTTAGTCGACTCTTACGACACGCATGGCTTATGGAGGAAGAATTCTGTTCCACTTCCCCATGGAGATAAGAGGAAATAAGAATCAGAACTAGTAAGAAAATAGAAGAAAACCCAGAGGGGTGTGTATATATATGCTTGTACATGAATGTGTAGTGTGACCTAAGTGTAAGTAGAAGTAACAAGACATACCTGAAATCTTGCATGTTTATGAGACAGAAAAAAAGACACCAGCAATCCTACCATCATGTAAAACAATTACAGGCTTCCGTTTTACACTCACTTGGCAGGACGGTAGTACCTCCCTGGGTGGTTGCTGTCTACCAACCTACTACCTACAACAATTATACTTATTTTATAAATTATCAACCATAATTTTTTACCATGTAGTCTACTATTAAATAGTCCTAAGAATGCCCGCAATGCACAGCATATTAGGGGCTTTTGGCATGTACATCTCATTAATACCTATGTATCATGTCTACCCAACTATGTATCATTGTACCTTGTCTAAATAAAGTATTATTATTATTATTATTAAAATGCCGGGAGCAAGGGGCTAGTAACCCCTTCTCCTGTATATATTACTAAATGTAAAAGGAGAAACTTTCGTTTTTCCTTTTGGGCCACCCCGCTTCGGTGGGAAACGGCTGACGTGTTGAAAGAAAGAAGTGAGGTTCAGGTTAGGGTGTGTAGGAGAGAGGGAGATTACTTCTCAGTAAAAGTAGGTCTTAGACAGGGATGTGTAAGGTCACCATGGATGTTTAACATACAGTAGGGCCCCGCTTTACAGCATTTTGCCTTATGGCAATTTCAAATTATGACCAAAACTTGCTATACGGTGAGGGGTCTTTCTAATATGGTATGCCCCACCCGGTTAGTTTACATTCTCTGTGAACACATTTCTCTATTATGTTGGGAAATTTATCAAAATTTCAAGTGTTTTAAAGTTATTGCATATTTTATATGTACTCTGATAATTATACTTATGTGTACCTGTACCTAAATATACTTACACACTGTGCTGGCATGCAGGTACACATTAAAATCACTAAGTCTCTCTGCTCTTGAAGATGCCATATTAATAATCTCTTGGGTGGATTAAATGTTGTATATTACATTAATATAGACATTTCCATTAACCCTTTGACTGTTTCGGTCATATATATACGTCTTACGAGCCACTGTTTCGGACGAATATATACTCACAAATTCTAGCAGCTTCAAATCAAGCGGGAGAAAGCTGGTAGGCCCACATATAAGAGAATGGGTCTGCGTGGTCAGTGTGCGCTGTATAAAAAAAATCCTGCGGCACGCAGTACATAATGAGAGATAAAAAACTCTGACCGTTTTTTTGGATTAAAATGCCGTCTTCGAGGTGTATTTTCATATAGTATTTATGGTTGTATTCTCTTTTTTATGGTCTCATTTGATAGAACGGAAAACATACTACAGAAATATAGATGATTTTGATTAGTTTCATGATGAAAATGACCTTGAAATTGAGCTCAAAGTAGGGGAAATGTTCGATTTTTGCAAATGTTCAAGAGTAAACAAATCATGCCACGTGTCCAATACAATTGGTGAGTCTATTATTCTTTCACAAGTGCACTGATATTATTTATACCATTTTTACAATGTAATGCAATAGTCTGCATAACGGTAAATCTTCTATTTTTTGTGTGAATAAAAAATCAAAATAGAAAGCAAGAGTAATATAAGAGGGGCCTAAAGACCTGACTGATGAACAGATAACATCTTATTTTAGTGCCAGGAATGTCTGCATTGTTTATTCTGGATCCTATTTTGAAACTGACAACTTTTTTATTTTGCATGAAATTGGCCAAATTGCCAATTTCTGACCACTTTATTGGGTAGTTGAAATCGGTAAATTGGTGGTTTCTTGTACTCAATCGATAGAACAAATGGAGATCTAAAGAAATAGCTATGAGTTTGGTCGATTGGAAGAATGGAATTGGCCGAAAATAGGGCTCAAATTCGGCAAAATTGCCGATGCGTATATATCGCCGAGATCACTAACTTCACGAGAGCATAACTCCATAAGTTTTCATGATACATACACCCACAGTATAAAAATTGACATAAATATGAGATTTGTTTACCAAGCAGTTTGTAGGAGTGTTGGAAGAATTACGTTTTCTCTAGTCAAACACCAATTACTTAACTGTAGAAAAATATTCCTTTCATATGCCTTCACTTTATCTATAGCTATTCCTGACCCTTGTGGGTTTAGCGCTTCTTTTTTATTATGATTATAATAGTAGTACGTTGGTAGACAGCAACCACCCAGGGAGGTACTAACGTCCTGCCAAGTGAGTGTGAAACAGAAACCTGTAACTGTTTTACATGATGGTAGGATTGCTGGTATCTTTTTTTCCGTCTCATAAACACACTGGATAACAGGAATATCTTGCTACTTCTACTTACATTTAGATCACACTACACAGGCATGCAAACGCATATACAGTGGTCCCTCGGTTTTCGCCGAAAATTCGTTCCAGAATGCTGCTCAAGTGCCATTACCGAACGAATTTACTTCCTTAAGAAATAATGTCACGTAGGTTAGTCTATTTCAGACCCCCAAAAATACACTTACAACAGCACTTACGAAAATACACTTACATAAATGTTCGAGTTTGGAGATGCACGAAAACCGAGGGACCACTGTATATACACACTCACATCTAGGTTTTTCTTCTTATTCTTAATATCTCTTGTTCTTTATTTCCTCTATTCTCCATGGGGAAGTGGAAAAGAATCTTTCCTCCGTAAGCCATGCATGTCGTATGAGGCAACTAAAATGCTGGGAGCAATGGGCTAGTAACCCCTTTTCCTGTATACATTACTAAAAAAGAGAAGAAAAACTTTATAAGACTGGGATGCTTGAATGTGTGTGGATGTAGTGCGGATGATAAGAAAGAGATGATTGCTGATGTTATGAAGGAAAAGAAGTTGGATGTCCTGGACCTAAGCAAAACAAAGCTGAAGGGGGTAGGCGAGTTTCAGTGGGGAGAAATAAATGGGATTAAGTCAGGAGTATCTGAGAGTTAGAGCTAAGGAAGGGGTAGCAATAATGTTGAAGGATCAGTTACAGAAGGAGAAGAGGGAATATAAATCCATTCTTTCCCTAGGCTTCCTCAACTTATTAATCTCGCTCCAAAACTTTTTCTTATTTTCAACAAAATTTGTTGATAATATCTCACCCACTCATTTGCTCTCTTTTTACATTGCTTCACCACTCTCTTAACCTCTCTTGGATTAAAATAAGGGTCGGATGCGAAAAGTGGGTCATAATAAACGTGTATGCACCTGGAGAAGAGAGGAGTGTAGAGGAGAGAGAGATTTTGGTAGATGTTAAGAGAATATATAGGAACTTTTGAACCAAGTGAGAGAGTAATTGTGATAAAGGACCTAAATGCTAAAGAAGGAGAAACATTTAGAGAAGGTGTGGTAGGTAAGTTTGGGCTGCCAGGTGTAAATGATAATGGGAGCCCTTTGATTGAACTTTGTATAGAAAGGGGTTTAGTTACAGGTAATACATATTTTAACAAAAAGAGGATAAATAAGTATACAAGATATGATGTAGGGCGTAATGACAGTACTTTGTTGGACTGCGTATTGGTAGATAAAAGTGTTGAGAAGACTTAAGGATGTACATGTTTATAGAGGGGCCACATATATATCAGATCACTTTTTATTTGTAGCTACAGTGAGAGTAAAAGGTAGATAGGATACAAGGAAAATAGAAGCAGCAAGTAAGAGAGAGGTGAAGGTTTATAAACTAAAAGAGGAGGCAGTTAGGGTAAGGCATAAACAACTATTGGAGGATAGATGGGCTAGTGAGAGTATAGAAAATGGGGTCGAAGATGTGTGGAGTAGGTTTAAGAATGTAGTGTTATAGTGTTCAGCAGAAGTTTGTGGTTACAGGAAAGTGGGTGTGGGAGGGAAGAAGAGCAATTGGTGGAATGATGTAAAGAGAGTAGTAAGGGACAAAAAGTTAGCATATGAGAGGTTTTTACAAAGTAGAAGTGATCCAAGGAGGGAAGAGTATATGGAGAAAAAAAAGAGAGGTTAAGAGAGTGGTGAAGCAATGTAAAAAGAGAGCAAATGAGTGGGTGAGATATTATCAACAAATTTTGTTGAAAATAAGAAAAAGTTTTGGAGCGAGATTAATAAGTTGAGGAAGCCTAGGGAAAGAATGGATTTGACAGTTAAAAATAGGGGAGGAGAATTATTAAATGGAGAGTAAGAGGTATCGGGAAGATGGAGAGAATATTTTGAGGAATTGGTAAATGTTGATGAAGATAGGGAAGCTGTGATTTCATGTAAAGGGCAAGGAGGAATAACATTTTGTAGGAGCGAGGAAGAGCCAGTTGTGAGTGTGGGGGAAATTCGTGAGGCAGTGGGTAGAATGAAAGGGGGTAAGGCAGCTGGGATTGATGGGATAAAGATAGAAATGTTAAAAGCAGGTGGGGATATAGTTTGGAGTGGTTGGTGCTATTATTTAATAAATGTATGGAAGAGGGTGTGCATAGTTCCTTTGTATAAAGGCAAAGGGGACAAAAGAATCTAACACAAAGTGGGAGTTGTCACAGTTGCTCTTTGCTGATGACACTGTGCTTTTGGGAGATTCTGAAGAGAAGTTGCAGAGGTTAGTGGATGAGCTTGGTAGGGAATGTAAAAGAAGAAACTTAAAAGTGAATACAGTATAGGAAAGAGTAAAGTGATGAGGATAACAAAAAAATTAGGTGACGAAAGATTGGATACTAGATTCGAGGGAGAGAGTATGGAGGAGGTAAATGTATTCAGATACTTAGGAATAGATGTGTCAGCAGATGGGTCTATGAAGGATGAGGTGAATCATAAAATTGATGAGGGGAAAAGGGTGAGTGGTGCACTTAGAAGTCTGTGGAGACAAAGAACTTTGTCCGTGGAAGCAAAGAGGGGAATGTATGAGAGTATAGTTATACCAACACTCTTATATGGGTGTGAAGCATGGATGGTGAATGTTGCAACAAGGAGAAGGCTGGAGGCAGTGGAGATGTCATGTCTGAGGGCAATGTGTGGTGTGAAAATAATGCAGAGAATTTGTAGTTTGGAAATTAGGAGAAGGTGCGGGATTACCAAAACTATTATCCAGAGGGCTGAGGAGGGGTTGTTGAGGTGGTTCGGACATGTAGAGAGGATGAAACAAAATAGAATGACTTCGAGAGTGTATAAATCTGTAGTGGAGGGAAGGCGGGGTAGGGGTCGGCCTAGGAAAGGTTGGAGGGAGCGGGTGAAGGAGGTTTTGTGGGCAAGGGGCTTGGACTTCCAGCAAGCATGCGTGAGCGTATTTGATAGGAGTGAATGGAGACAAATGGTTTTTAGGACTTGATGTGCTATTGTAGTGTGAGGAAGGTAACATTTATGAAGGGATTCAGGGAAACCAGCAAGCCGGACTTGAGTCCTGGAGATGGGAAGTACAGTGTCTGCACTCTGAAGGAGGGGTGTTAATGTTGCAGTTTTATAACTGTAGTGTAAGCATGCCTCTGGCAAGACAGTGATGGAGTGAATGATGAAAGTTTTTCTATTTCGGGCCACCCTGCCTTGGTGGGAAATGGCCGATGTGTTAATAATATAAAATAAAAAATATAATTATAATAATAATAATAATTCTACATGGGGAAGTGGAACAGAATTCTTCCTCCGTAGCCATGCGTGTTGTAAGAGGCGACTAAAATGCCGGGAGCAAGAAGCTAGTAATCTCTTCTCCTGTACATATTACAAAAGTTAAAAAGAGAAAGTTTCGTTTTTCTTTTGGGCCACCCTGCCTCGGTGGGATACGGCCGGTGTGTTGAAAGAAAGAAAGAAAAAAGAGAAAGTTTCGTTTTTCTTTTGGGCCACCCTGCCTCAGTGGGATACTGCCGGTTTGCTGAAAGAATAATAATAATAATAATAATAATATCATCATTCACTCTAAAAATGGTGTGTTGCATGAGAATGGGAGTGTTGCTGTTTATTTATTCTGTACTAACTTGTCAGAGCATCATTCCTTCTAAAAATGATGTTACATGAGAATGGAAGTGTTGGTCTTTATTTATTCTACTGTACCACTGTGGAGACAACTTGTACACAATGTAAGGTGGTTGTATGAACGTGTATCAACCATAACCAGACGCTTCGTCCGTTTGTGTACATAGTACTCTGCGTGATGGACTGGCCAGGAGGGCTACCCTACCTCCCACATCTGACTTTCTACAAATAAATACTTTTCACCTCTCACCCTACAAATATTTTAAGACTACAAATATTTTAAGGTAAGTAATGAGTGTACTTACATGCATTTTATCACTCTAGGGCGCTTTAAGCGTCGTAGTATATTATGTGTGGGTGGGGTGGCCAGGAGGGCTACCATACCTACCCACACCTGACTTCTTGCAATAAATACTACTAATACTAATATATGTTACTGTAAATTTGTTATCTGGCATTTACTATATGCATTTATAAGTGGTAAAAAATGGCGTTCTGCTTTCCGGCAATGTCTGCTTTGCGGCGGTTAGCCTGGAACCTAACCTGCCATTTAAGTGGGGCCCTACTGTATATATAGATGGGGTTGTAAAAGAAGTAAATGCTAGGGTGTTGGGGAGAGGGGTGGGATTAAATTATGGGGAATAAAATACAAAATGAGAGTCGACACAATTAATTTTTGCTGATGATACTGTGCTTTTGGGGGATTCTAAAGAAAAGTTTCAAAGGTTAATGGACAAGTTTGGGAGGGTGTGTAAAGGTAGAAAGTTGAAAGTGAATACAGATAAGAGTAAGGTGATGAGGGTATCAAACGATTTAGATAAAGAAAAATTGGATATCACATGGAGAGAGGGAGTATGGAAGAAGTGAATGTTTTCATATATTTGGGAGTTGACTTGTCAGCGGATGTGTTTATGAAGGATGAGGTAAACTATAGAATTGATGAAGGAAAAAAGGTGAGTGGTGCATTGAGGTATCTGTGGAGACAAAGAACGTTATCCATGGAGACAAAGAAGGGTGTGAAGCATGGGTTGTAAATGCTGCAGCAAAGAGGCAGCTGGAGGCAGTGGAGATGTTGTGTCTAAGGGCAATGTGTGGTGTAAATATTATGCAGAGAATTTGCAAAGACAGTGATTATGTATGAGTGTGGTGAAAGTGTTGAATGATGATGAAAGTATTTTCTTTTTGGGGATTTTCTTTCTTTTTGGGTCACCCTGCCTCGGTGGGAGACGGCCGACTTGTTGAAAAAAAAAAAAAAAAATTGTAGTGTTTAAATTAGGTGTGGAGTTACTCAAAGTATTAGTCAGAGGGCTGATGAGGGGCTGTTGAGGTGGTTTGGTCATTTAGAGAGAATGGAACAAAGTAGAATGACTTGGAGAGCATATAAATCTGTTATGGAAGGAAGGCGGGGTAGGGGTCATCCCCGAAAAGGTTGGAGGGAGGGGGTAAAAGAGTTTTTGTGGATGAGGGGCTTGGACTTCCAGGAAGTGTGCATGAACGTGTTAGATAGGAGTAAATGGAGACGAATGGGTTTTGCGACCTGACGAGCTGTTGGGGTGTGAGCAGGGTAATACAGTGGTACCTCGGCATACGAACAGCTCCCAACTCGAACAATTATGTAAGTAAGTTTATTCAGGTTAACACAAATACAGTTACATAGATTATCATACATAGCAGCATATGTGTAAAGAACCTAGGATAACCCAAAAAAAGTCAGACAGAGTGACCTATTTCCATTGGGGTTCTTTTACCTTATTGTTATACAGTAGACCATCATTTAGCATGAGATTATGTTGCACGTTACAGGTATTGCACGATTTAAGATTTGCCACACATTATTATCTTACACGACGTAAAGATGATATTACACGGTTCGGCAGGAGGGGAAAAATTTTTCACGCGCGGTCGCCCGCAGTGGGTTAAACCATTGAGTCAGTGGGGGAGTCCGACTGCTATCCCCAGCCACCCTCACCCACCCACGCATCCCTCCCAGCGTTCAGTTTGGTTCGTACACGTGCAGGACGAAAATAATCAGGAAGCTCGCTGTGTTTATTTACATTCATTACCTCATTTTCATTGCATTTTGGTAAATATACCAAGCAATCATGGCACCCAGTAAGCATACAAGTGTTCCAGCAAGTGACAAGAAAAAGTTTAAGCGTTCAAGTCTAGGAATTTCAAAGAAAATTGAGATATTAGATAAGCTTAAGAGTGGCTCACGTGTGAGGGATATAGTGAGGGCCTATGGCCTTAATGAAGCGTCAGTTCATACGATTAGGAAGAATGAGGCGAATATATGAGCTTGTGTAATGAATAACCCAAAATGTGACCTCATGAAAAGAATGACACGTAGGTCCCAACAAGTAAATAAAACTGAAAATTTGTTGCTTGAGTGGATCGAACAGAAAACAAAGAAAGGTGCACCACTTAATTTTCTCTTAATTAGGGAAAAGGCCTTACAGTTGTTTAAAGCAGTGTGTGATAAGGAAGGAAGGCCTGAAAACGAGTGTATGTTTACCACAGGCTGGTTCAAGAACTTTAAGTTGCATAATAAGTTACATAATATTAAGTTTTCTGGTGAAAGTGCTTCAGCTGATCATACAGCAGCAAGTAATTTCCCTGCTGAATTTCTGGAACTTAATTCTGAGGGTGGCTATGAGCCACAGCAACTGTTTAATGCTGACGAGACAGGTGTTTTCTGGAAGAAAATGCCAACACGAACTTATATCAGTCAGCAAGAGAAAAGTGCACCAGGCTTCAAGACAGCAAAGGATCGCTTCACCTTGCTCCTTTGCGGTAATGCATCAGGTTCCCAGCCTTGACAAAATTGGCAGCAAGATATTCTGGACACTGTTTGTGAGCAATTTTATAAACTTGATTTAACTTCAGTTGTTTTACTCTGTCTTCAACATTCAGCATATCCAATTGTTGTAATTTGTCCTGGCCTACATGTTCTCTTGGACCCAGGTCCAGGATGAATCTTACCTTTGTTCTGGGTGATTTGCAGTCTATATTTCATTTTTTTTGTGAAGGCAGAGTACCATGAAGAGCAAGCGTAGTCCATATGGCATAGTATAGGGCCCTGCAAGCCTCAGTAGGTAGACACTGTGTTTGTCTGTAGAGGAACTTCAGTCTGGCATTCGCTTTGTTTACTACACTTGTTCCCTATCAGTTCTCCTGATATGCATGGGTCAAAGAGGATTCCCAGATACAGTCATACCTCGTGTTACGATGCTGTCATCTTACGTTATTTTCGAGTAACGATATTTATAACGTAAAAAAAATGATTGCGAGTAACGATGTTTGCTTCGTGTAACGACATTCGTACCGGACGTGTCCGCGTTGCGCCCAGCTGAGCGCGCACTCCAGGGAGCGTCAGTGTGCTATTGTTTACAAGCGAGAGCGACCACCCACCCACACCCATGCATTCATACCAGTATATTGTCATTATTCCACTGTTTTTAGTGCTTGCAACTGCTAAATAAGCTACCATGGGTCCAAGGAAAGATCCTAGTGGTAAGCCTGTGGCAAAGAGGAACAGAAATACATGTACGATAGAACTGAAGAAGGAGATAATAGAAAAATATGAAAGTGGAGTGCGTATCAGTGAGCTGGCCAGGCTGTATGGTAAACCCTTTTCTACCATCGCTACCATTGTGGCCAAGAAAAATTCACGTAAAATCAAGGAAGCTGTTGTTGCAAAGGTTCATCTGTGATCACAAAACACAGACCACAAGTGCTGGAATATGTGGAAAGGTTGTTGTTGGTGTGGATCAACGAGAAACAGTTAGCAGGAGATACTGTTTCGGAGGCAATAATATGTGAAAAGCAAGGCAGTTGCATGATGATCTCGTTAAGAAAATGCCTGCAACGAGTGCTGAAGTGAGCGAATTTAAAGCCAGCAGAGGCTGGTTTCACAAATTTAAGAATCGAAGTGGCATACATAGTGTTGTGAGGCATGGTGAGGCAGCCAGTTCTGACAAAATTGCGGCTGAAAAATATGTGCCTGAATTCCAGGAGTACATAGAGGCTGAACAATTCCTCCCCCAACAAGTGTTTAATTGTGATGAAACAGGCCTGTTTTGGAAGAAAATGCCCAACAGGACCTACATTACTCAGGAGGAAAAGGCACAGCCAGGACATAAGCCTATGAAAGACAGGCTAACTTTGATGCTTTGTGCTAATGCCCGTGGTGATTGCAAAGTGAAGCCTTTACTGGTGTATCTTTTTGAAAATCCCCGAGTGTTTGGCAGATGCGGTGTCAGCAAGTCTAACTTGTGTGTGATGTGGAAGTCTAACAAAAAGGCATGGGTCACAAAGGACATTTTCTTAGATTGGTTCAATGGCGTGTTTGGCCCCAGTGTGAAGAAAAATCTATTGGACAATAATTTGCCACTTAAGTGCCGCCTGATAATGGACAATGCTCCTTGTCATCCTCCAAACTTGGTAGAGAAAATTGTGGAGGAGTTTAAATTCATCAAAGAGAAGTTCTTGCCCCCTAATACCATTCCTCTCATCCAGCCCATGGACCAGCAGGTCATTTCCAACTTTAAAAAACTCTACACCAAAGCAATGTTTCAAAAGTGCTTTGATGTGACCACAGACATGAATATAACCCTAAGAGAATTTTGGAAAAAAACATTTCCATATGCTGCATTGTGTAAACCTTATAGGTAAGGCTTGGGAGGGAGTGACTACCAGGACTTTGAACTCTGCCTGGAGAAAATTGTGGCCAGACTGTGTCCTAGAGAGGGATTTTGAAGGTTTTGGGGCTGAGCCTCAGAACCCTGAGCCTGAGCCTGAGCCTGTTGTGGAAGAAATTGTGGAATTGGGCAAGTCTATAGGGTTAGAGGTGAGTGATGAGGATGTGGAACAGTTGGTGGAGGAGCACAAGGAAGAGCTAACCACTGAAGATCTGCAAGAGCTTCAACAGCAACTGGAACAAGAGACCAGAGGTCAGGACAATGGTTCAAAGGAGGAGGAGGAGGAGGTGGAACAGAGATGGAAGAAATTGCCTTCTTCAGTGATTAAAGAGATTTGTGGAATGTGGAGCAAGGTGCAAGCATTTATGGATGAATATCACCCTAACCATGCTGTTGCAGGCCGTGCTGGCAACCTGTACAATGACACTGTGGTGTCCCACTTCAGGGATGTTTTAAAGAATCGCCAGACACAGAGCTCCTGGACAAATTTATTGTTAGAAAGAGGTCCAGTGACTCTCAAGCTGGTCCTAGTGGCATTAAAAGAAAAGGGAAGTAACCCCAGAAAAGAACTTGGTACCTGCAGTGTTAATGGAAGGGGATTCCCCTTCCAAACACTAGCATACTACTCCACCTTCTCCCCTCCTCCCGTCCTCCACACATCAACAACTCTTCAATAAATGTAAGTGACATGTTATTGTACAATATTTACATGTGTATTTAGGTATTCTTCATTAAATTGTGTATTATTTAATGTCAAAAAGTTCTAAAAAATATTTTATTTAACTACTTTTGGAAGTCTTGGACGGATTAAATTTATTTCCATTATTTCTTATGGGGAAAATTGATTCGAGTAACGATTGTTTCGCTTTAAGATATGCCCTCTCTGACGGATTAATATCGTAAGTCGAGGTACCACTGTATTTTACTGAGGAAACTGAAGTGATGGGCTCCCCATTACACCGGACATTAAAATTATTTACCCTTCTCAGTTTATGTTTCGTGCCAAAGAGATTGGCTTCAGTTTTCCTGAGGTGTAACGATAGTTTGTCTAACCATTTTCTGCAGGACTCCAGTTCCTGTGTTAATACATTAGCTATATCTTGTGGGTCTTTACCTGACACTAACAGAGCACTGTCATCTGCATACAGTAATAGTTTACACTTAACACTGATGGACATGTCATTTACATAACAAAGGAATAATAAGGGACCCAGAATACTACTTTGGGGAACTCCACATGCTATCGGCAGGGTTAAGTGTATTTTTGTAAGTGCTTTTGTAAGTGTATTTTTGGGGGTCTGAAACGGATTAATCTAATTTACATTATTTGTGAGGGAAAAGTAGTGTAAATAGGGTTACGGTTGTTCAGTCAGCCGGGAGTATCATTAATGAGTTACAGCCCGCACTTCCATCTAGCGGGCTGGGAAAAAACTCTTGTTCCCGGGTGTCTGTTGAGGGTTTTTACTTTCTACTCCTGGTAGTATGACTCTTACCTGGTGTCGGTTGGGAAGTGGTAAGTCACTTCACCTTCACTCTTCTCCGGATCAGGTAAGGCGAACTACCAGGAGTATTTCTTTTGTTTGATTACCATGTTTTCTTCGGTTACATGTAGTGACTTGGCCATTATGGAACACCTTTTTCTATCTTAAATGTTTTACAAGCCTATGGTAACCAGAATATTTTCTTTATCATCAGCTCTGCTCCTGGACTGGTTTCCCAGGATAGACGCTAGAGTGAGCAAGATTTCCTTGGACTTTCGGGAATTCACAGCAACTCCTCTGAGTCAAGTTCTTTAACTTGCGTGCATTAGAGGGTGTTGTGTTAAGAATCTCACCTTCTGACATCTGCAGTGTGGTGCTCCAACTTCTTGGTCGCAGGAGACAATAACATCGGAGACTTACCATCTACTCCGCAGTCTTAACATCAACCTGGAGGAGACCAACATCATTTCTCCAACATCTTGTCATTGCATACTCCTGATTCACCAACAGACCAGAACCACAACGGCCCTTCTTTTTTTTATTTATTTAATTTTAAGTAAAATCCAATAACCCATCTTTATTTAATATCCTCTGCTTATTTATTTATCATTTATTTTTCCATCAATTTTTTGTTCAGGTGGAAGGCGTTCCCCTGACATTATTCCTTATGGGAACAAATTCGTTCAGTATCGGCACTCAAACAGCCTTCTGGAACGAATTAAGCTCGTAACCCAAGGTACCACTGTATTTTGTTAAGGGATTCAGGGAAACCGGTTAGCCAGACTTGAGTCCTGGAAATGGGAAGTACAGTGGTACCTCAAGTTAAGAGCAGCTCTCAACTCGAACATTTATGTAAGTGTATTTTTGCAAGTGCTTTTGTAAGTGTATTTTTCAGGGTCTGAAACGGATTAATCTAATTTTCATTATTCCTTATGGGAACAAATTTGTTTGGTATCGGGACTTGAACAGCCTTCTGGAACGAATTAAGTTCATAATTCGAGGTACCACTGTACAATGCCTGCACTTTAAAGGAGGGGTTTAAGATATTGGCAGTTTGGAGGGACATCTAAACTGTTGTATCTGAGCACCTCTGCAAAGACAGTGAAAAAAAAAAATTGGAATTCATTACCTATGATTACCAAAGAAACCCTATCTGTACATCAATTCAAAACTATGCCGAAAAACCACCTACTCACCCAAAAGTAAATACAGTGGTACCCCGACTTACGATGTTATCATTTTACGTTATTTTCGATAACCGATATTTATAACGTAAAAAATTTGACTGTGACTTACGATGTTTGCTTCGTGTACCGGCATTCGTACCGGACGTGTCCGCTTGGCGCCCAGCTGAGCGCGCACTCCAGGGAGCGTCAGTGCTATTGTTTACAAGCGAGAGCGACCACCCACCCACACCCACGCATTCATACCAGTATATTGTCATTATTCCACTGTTTTTAGTGCTTGCAACTGCTAAATAAGCTACCATGGGTCCAAGGAAAGATCCTAGTGCTAAGCCTGTGGCAAAGAGGAACAGAAATATATGTACGATAGAACTGAAGAAGGAGATAATAGAAAAATATGAAAGTGGAGTGCGTATCAGTGAGCTGGCCAGGCTGTATGGTAAACCCTTTTCTACCATCGCTACCATTGTGGCCAAGAAAAATTCAAGTAAAATCAAGGAAGCTGTTGTTGCAAAAGGTTCATGTGTGATCACAAAACACAGACCACAAGTGCTGGAAAATGTGGAAAGGTTGTTGTTGGTGTGGATCAACGAGAAACAGTTAGCAGGAGATACTGTTTCGGAGGCAATAATATGTGAAAAAGCAAGGCAGTTGCATGATGATCTCGTTAAGAAAATGCCTGCAACGAGTGATGAAGTGAGCGAATTTAAAGCCAGCAGAGGCTGGTTTTACAAATTTAAGAATCGAAGTGGCATACATAGTGTTGTGAGGCATGGTGAGGCATGGTGAGGCAGCCAGTTGTGACAAAAGTGCGACTGAAAAATATGTGCCTGAATTCCAGGAGTACCTAGAGGCTGAACAATTCCTCCCCCAACAAGTGTTTAATTGTGATGAAACAGGCCTGTTTTGGAAGAAAATGCCCAACAGGACCTACATTACTCAGGAGGAAAAGGCACAGCCAGGACATAAGCCTATGAAAGACAGGCTAACTTTGATGCTTTGTGCCAATGCCAGTGGTGATTGCAAAGTGAAGCCTTTACTGGTGTATCTTTTTGAAAATCCCCGAGTGTTTGGCAGATGCGGTGTCAGCAAGTCTAACTTGTGTGTGATGTGGAGGTCTAACAAAAGGCATGGGTCACAAAGGACATTTTCTTAGATTGGTTCAATGGCGTGTTTGGCCCCAGTGTGAAGAAATATCTATTGGACAATAATTTGCCACTTAAGTGCCTCCTGATAATGGACAATGTTCCTTGTCATCCTCCAAACTTGGTAGAGAAAATTGTGGAGGAGTTTAAATTCATCAAAGTGAAGTTCTTGCCCCCTAATACCACTCCTCTCCTCCAGCCCATGGACCAGCAGGTCATTTCCAACTTTAAAAAACTCTACACCAAAGCAATGTTTCAAAAGTGCTTTGATGTGACCACAGACATGAATATAACCCTAAGAGAATTTTAGAAAAACATTTCCATATGCTGCATTGTGTACACCTTATAGGTAAGGCTTGGGAGGGAGTGACTACCAGGACTTTGAACTCTGCCTGGAGAAAATTGTGGCCAGACTGTGTCCTAGAGAGGGATTTTGAAGGTTTTGGGGCTGAGCCTCAGAACCCTGAGCATGAGCCTGAGCCTGAGCCTGTTGTGGAAGAAATTGTGGAATTGGGCAAGTCTTTGGGGTTAGAGGTGAGTGGTGAGGATGTGGAACAGTTGGTGGAGGAGCACAAGGAAGAGTTAACCACTGAAGATCTGCAAGAGCTTCAACAGCAACTGGAACAAGAGACCAGTGGTCAGGACAATGGTTCAGAGGAGGAGGAGGTGGAACAAAAATGGAAGAATGTGCCTTCTTCAAGGATTAGGGAGATCTGTGCCAAATGGAGTGATGTGCAAGCATTTATGGATGAATATCACCCTAACCATGCTGTTGCAGGCCGTGCTGGCAACCTGTACAATGACACAGTGGTGTGTCATTTCAGGGATGTGTTAAAGAATCGCCAGACACAGAGCTCCCTGGACAAATTTGTTGTTAGAAAGAGGTCCAGTGACTCTCAAGCTGGTCCTAGTGGCATTCAAAGAAAAGGGAAGTAACCCCAGAAAAGGACTTGGTACCTGCAGTGTTAATGGAAGGGGATTCCCCTTCCAAACACTAGCATACTACTCCACCTTCTCCCCTCCTCCCGTCCTCCACACATCAACAACTCTTCAATAAATGTAAGTGACATGTTATTGTTCAATATTTACATGTGTATTTAGGTATTCTTTATTAAATTCTTTATTATTTAATGTCAAAAAGTTCTAAAAAATATTTTATTTAACTACTTTTGGAAGTCTTGGACGGATTAAATTTATTTCCATTATTTCTTATGGGGAAAATTTATTCGTGTAACGATTGTTTCACCTTAAAATATGCCCTCTCTGATTAATATCGTAAGTCGGGGTACCACTGTACACAATACTTAACATTACCTACAAAGTTAATAAATCACTTTCCACTGCCTCAAAATAACATTATTCACTGTGTTACTCCCCTGGCCTCAAAACCCCTTACATAATTGCTCAAAGAACAATAATTTCTCAAATTTAATCTAGTGCAAATGTTGAAACTTATATCTCACAAATGTATAAACCTGTTATAATTAATGGAACCTAATCTACCTTTGTTTCTACAGCATTACCAAATAAAGAAATCCATTCTCATGTACTCTTGTGCTCCTTGTAACTCATCTAATGACCATATAAACTGTTATTGCAACACAAATAATTGATTTGATTTGTCTGATCTGATTTAATAAATTGTATTACTACAAATAATAAATTATTATGTTGATACACGTATTATAAAACTGTAATGCTTCAAAATTGTAAAACTATTATGTTTCAAAATTGTTATGTTCAAATTATGTTCAAATTTCATAGCTTAAATACTCAACTATATTTATATTGTAAATTGTTCTATCTAGGCTGGAATATTGCTGCACACTAACTGCACCTTTCAAGGCGGGTGAAATTGCTGACCTTGAAAATGTGCAGAGAACCTTCACGGCACGCATAAGTGCGATAAACCACCTCAACTACTGGGAACGCTTGAAGTTCCTAAACCTGTACTCTCTAGAACGCAGGCGGGAGAGATACATTATTATATACACATGGAAAATTCTCGAGGGCTTAGTACCAAACTTGCACACAAAAATCACTCCCTACGAAAGCAAAAGACTCGGCAGGCGATGTAACATTCCCCCAATGAAGAGCAGGGGTGCCACTAGCACGTTGAGGGACAACACAATAAGTGTGAGGGGCCCAAGATTGTTCAACTGCCTCCCAGCATACATCAGGGGGATTACCAACAAGCCCCTGGCTGTCTTCAAGCAGGCACTGGACAGGCACCTCAAGTCGGTACCTGATCAGCCGGGCTGTGGTTCGTACGTTGGACTGCGTGCGGCCAGCAGTAACAGCCTGGTTGATCAGGCTCTGGTCCAACAAGAGGCCTGGTCACGGACCGGGCCGCGGGGGCGTTGACCCCTGGAATTCTCTCCAGGTAGACTCCAGGTAGATAATGTTTACCATTTAGTTGTAAGTTAATTTAAAGTTTGCCCACAATGCTCTGCATATAAGGGGCTTTTGGCATGTACATCCCATTCCTATAACTCATTGTACATCTTTGTATCATGTCACAATAAACTATTATTATTATTATTATTATTTTTTTTTTTTCAACAAGTCGGCCGTCTCCCACCGAGGCAGGGTGACCCAAAAAGAAAGAAAATCCCCAAAAAGAAAATACTTTCATCATCATTCAACACTTTCACCACACTCATACACTCATACATAATCACTGTCTTTGCAGAGGCGTTCAGATACGACAGCTGAGAATAAGTTCCTCCCAGCTGTCACTATCCCAGACCCCTCCTTTAAAGTGCAGGCATTGTACTTCCCATGTCCAGGACTCAAGTCCAACTAAATTATTATTATTATTATTATTATTATTATTATTATTATTATTATTATGATGTGTGAGTGATGGTGAAAGTGTTGAATGATAATGAAAGTTTTTTCTTTCTTTTTGGGTTTTTATTTCCTTTTGGGTCACCCTGCCTCGGTGGGAAACGGCCGACATGTTAAAAAAAAAAAATTGATCATTGTGTAAATTAATTATTGCCTATGTAAGTCATATGTATTACCATGCAACCTTAGAAATGAAACAGCAACAGTTTCGAATTCAAAGCTCACCTTAATGAATATACTTTTTTTGACAGTGTTCTTCATGTGAAGCAATGTTGCTAATATTGCACTGCCATCCATAGTACTCAGAGCAGTGTCCAATAAGGCAAGTTTATCTTCATGACTACGATAACATTCTAGAGAATATGGATGACCTAGAAGTATTCGGTTGACTGTGTCATCTGGAGGTAGTGTGAGGTTGTATCGAGAATAAGAATTCTGAAAAAATGAAATATAGAGGAAAAAAAATCATTGTAGAATATCAGAATTTAATAATTCCTAAACTGATATATACTGTACAATATTAATCAAATAAATGTATTATTAAAATAATCAAAATAAACAAGAAAATGAAACACAAAAATAACAAATGTACAATACTGCTAATCAAATTATGTAATCTAAAGAGTAACACACATAATACTTCATGAGAAACTTGGAGTTTACCTTACCAAATGAGCCTCAAACTTTTCATACAAACATCTAATAAGTCTCATACACAAACCGGCACCAATATGGCTATGGCTCAATACTAGTTCTTTAAAATACAAAGTTAACTTTTAAGTACAAAAGAATAGTGTCCAATAGCAGAGTCATATAATGAAAAGAAATTTTCAATAGGTTAATTATGAAAACTTACTTCTAGTCGTTTCTTCAACTGAGAAATTTCATTGTCTTTAGAAGCACACTGAACACAAGAACCACTACCTTGTCCTGGAAAGATACAAAATTGTATATAAATAGACAAGGAATAAGGGATCATATATGAATAACTGTAGATCTGCATCTTATGTAATAAAAGTTTAAGTTTTCAGGAATGTAAAAGAAAATAAATTTCAAACGGATGATATTCAGTGTTTTTGCCTGGCCTGTGTATGTGACACAGTTGACATACCAAGTGATCTGTTGAACACTCCAACTGATCAAAAATATTATCTTATTAGGAGAAATTATGCAAAAATGCTTATTAACCAACCAATATCTCAAATACATCACCAATACTTTGATCAGCTCCATTTCTAGTTTCTCTGACAGACATGAAGTTTTGATACTCATATTCATATTTCTCTTGCAATCCTGCTATTATAAACCTCAATAAATTAGAAAATAAATTATGGTATACTGTATAAACAAATTTATGTCTTGTATATAAATATGCACAGACGGACAGACATGAAAATATGTACATATGAAATGTGTCTTCGTCTCATATTCTGTAAAAATTCACAAGATCAGTCTTCAAGTATGCAAAACCAGCCTTCAACCCTCACCTAGGATATTCTGACTCCATACTCTACAAGAATAAGCTAGATTAATACAGCCTCTCCTCACTTACAGACGTACTCGTTTACCGACAACTCGGAGTTACGACGGGCTCTCCGACAAGTAAAAAAAAAAAATATATATATATATATTGTATGCCATATGGGATCTTGGGTCATGCATCTCAATCTCCTTACAGCCACTCAGTACACTAGCTTTTAAAGTCTCCAAGACTACATATTTGTACAAATTTGAACTTGATTGTGTACCCCATAGTACAAGATAGAAGTGCAGCAGCACTTGTATAGGTTTCGTAGCTTACATTTAAAGCACTCCAGAGTGATTGTTATTATTACAAGAAATAAATCTTTATCTTTATTATTTATTATTATTATTATTATTATTATTATTATTATTATTATTATTACCATCAACATACCTTGTTCACTGAGTTTAATCATTTCTTAATTAAGCTGCCACGAGAGACACAGAATGTAAACACACAGATGAACAAACTAACTAATCCCTTGACTGTGTACTTCTTTTGTACTTCTTTCATTTTCCTCTTCCAAGTGCTGCTGCACTTGCACTATGGGGTGCACAATGGAGGTGCAGCAGCACTTGGAAGAGGAAAAACAAGAGGAAAATGGAAGAAGTACAAAGTCAAGGGATCAGCTGGTTTGTTCGTCTGTGTGTTTACATTCTGTCTCACTCGTGGCAGCTTAAGAAAGAAATGATTATACTCAGTGAACAAGGTATGTCGATTTTGCTAATAATAATAATAATAATAATAATAATAAAATATAATTAATAATCACTCTGGGGCGCTGTAAATGTCATACGTATTTCGTATAGGTTTGGTAGCTGACATCTAAAGCACCCCAGAGCGATTGTTATTACAGTGGACCCTCGGTTTTCGTTGATAATTCTTTCCCAGTCGTTTCAGACCCCCAAAAATACTTACAAAAGCACCTACAAAAATACACTTACATAACTGTTTGAGTTTGGAGCTGTACGAAAACCGAGGGTCCACTGTATTATTATTATTATTATTATTATTACATTCTCTGTGTCTCTCATGCCAACTTAATAAATGATTAAACTCAGTGAACAAGGTATGTGGATGGTAATAATAATAATACGTAAAAATAATAATCGCTCTGGAGTGGTTTAAATGTCGGCTACCAAACCTGTTCAAAATACAGTGGTACCTCGAGTTACGATATTTTTTCGTTCGAGAATGCTGTTCAAGTGCCATTACCAAACGAATTTATCCCCATAAGGAATAATGTAAAATAGACTAGTCCTTTTACACCCCCAAAAATATACTTACAAAAACATTTAAAAAAATAAACTTACATAAAAGGGCGATTTTGGGGACCATCGTAACTCGAGGTACCACTGTATATGTATGACATAGGCAGAGCGGCGTCTCAGCGTCAAGTATCTCAGTCGCCTTCTTACAGCCTCTGAGTACACTAGCTTTCACTTGTCTCCATATTTGTACAAATTTGACATATATGGAGAGGTATTGGAGGGTGTGCTGTGCTGATGCAAAATACACTTATTGATATCTGTGATTCCCCTTAATTTGCACAGTTCTAACCAAAATTCTAATACAACTATTGCTCCATAATACTTAAGCTAGTCATAAGTTTGCCTAAGATACTCCAATATAGAAACTATATTATTTTTTATATTTTTATTAACACATCGGCCGATTCCCACCAAGGCAGGGTGGCCCGAAAAAGAAAAACTTTCATCATCATTCACTCCATCACTGTCTTGCCAGAAGGGTGCTTTACACTACAGTTATAAAACTGCAACATTTACACCCCTCCTTCAGAGTGCCGGCACTGTACTTCCCATCTCCAGAACTCAAGTCCGGCCTGCCGGTTTCCCTGAATCCCTTCATAAATGTTACTTTGTTCACACTCCAACAGCACGTCAAGTATTAAAAACCATATGCCTCCATTCACTCCTATCAAATACGCTCACACATGCTTGCTGGAAATCCAAGCCCTCGACACAAAACTTCCTTACCCCTCCCTCAACCTTTCCTAGGCCGACCCCTACCCCGCCTTCCTCCACTACAGATTTATCACTCTCGAGTCACTCTGTCTCGTTCCATTCTCTCTACATGTCCAAACCACCTCAACAACCCCTCCTCAGCTCTCTGGACAATCGTTTTGGTAATCCTGCACCTCCTCCTAATTTCCAAACTCCGAATTCTCTGCATTATATTCACACCACACATTGACCTCAGACATGACATCTCCACTCCTCCAGCCTTCTCCTCGTTGCAACATTCATCACCCATGCTTCACACCCATATAAGAGCGTTGGTATAACTATACTCTCATACATTCCCTCTTTACTTCCATGGACAAGGTTCTTTGTCTCCACAGACTCCAAGTGCTCCACTCACCCTTTTCCCTCATCAATTCTATGATTCACCTCATCCTTCATAGACCCATCCGCCGACATGTCCACTCCCAAATATCTGAATACATTCACCTCCTCCATACTCTCTCCCTCCAATCTGATATCCAATCTTTCGTCACCTATTCTTTTTGTTATTCTCATCACCTTACTCTTTCCTATATTCACTTTCAATTTTCTTCTTTTACACACCCTACCAAATTCATCCACCAACCTCTGCAGCTTCTCTTCAGAATCTCCCAAAGCACAGTGTCATCAGCAAAAGCAACTGTGACAACTCCCACTTTGTATTTGCTTCTTTATCTTTTAGCCCAACACCTCTTGCCAAGACCCTCGCATTCACTTCTCTTACAACCCCATCTATAAATATATTGAACAACCACGGTGACATCACACATCCTTGTCTAAGGCCCACTTTTACTGGGAAATAGTCCCCTTCCCTCCTACACACTCTAACCTGAGCCTCACTATCCTCATAAAAACTCTTCACTGCTTTCAGTAACCTTCCTCCTATTCCATACACCTGCAACATCTGCCACATTGCCCCCTATCTACCCTATCATACGCCTTTTCCAAATCCATAAATGCCACAAAAACATCTTTACCCTTATCCAAATACTGTTCACCTATATGTTTCACTGTAAACACTTGGTCTACACACCCCTACCTTTCCTAAAGCCCCTTGTTCATCTGCTATCCTGCTTTCTGTTTTACTCTTAATTCTTTCAATAATAACTCTACCATACACTTTACCAGGTACACTCAACAGACTTATTCCCTATAATTTTTGCACTCTCTTTTGTCCCCTTTGCCTTTATACAAAGGAACAATACACGCTCTCTGCCAATCCCTAGGTACCTTACCCTCTTCCATACATTTATTAAATAATAGCACCAACCACTCCAAAATTATATCCCCACCTGCTTTTAACATTTCTATCTTTATCCCATCAATCCCAGCTGCCTTACCCCTTTCATTCTACCCACTGCCTCACGAACTTCCCCTACACCCACAACTGGCTCTTCCACACTCCTACAAGATGTTATTCCTCCTGCCCTACACACGAAATCACAGCTTCCCTGTCTTCATCAACATTTAACAAATCCTCAAAATATTCTCTCCATCTTCCCAATACCTCTAACTCTCCATTTAATAACTCTCCTCTCCTATTTTTAACTGTCAAATCCATTTGTTCTCTAGGCTTCCTCAACTTATTAATCTCATTCCAAAACTTTTTCTTATTTTCAACAAAATTTGCTGATAACATCTCACCCACTCTCTCATCTGCTCTCTTTTTACATTGCTTCACCACTCTTTTAACCTCTCTTTTCTCTCCATATACTCTTCCCTCCTTGCATCACTTCTACTTTGTAAAAACCTCTCATATGCTAACTTTTTCCCTTACTACTCTCTTTACATCATCATTCCACCAATCGCTCCTCTTCCCTCCCGCACCCACTCGCCTGTAACCACAAACTTCTGCTGAACACTCTAACACTACATTTTTAAATCTACCCCATACATTTTCGACCCCATTGCCTACACTCTCACTAGCCCATCTATCCTCCAATAGTTGTTTATATCTTACCCTAACTGCCTCCTCTTTTAGTTTATAAACCTTCACCTCTCTTTTACTTACTGATTCTATTTTCCTTGTATCCCATCTACCTTTTACTCCCACTGTAGCTATAACTAAAAAGTGATCTGATATATCTGTAGCCCCTCTATAAACATGTACATCCTGAAGTCTACTCAACAGTCTTTTATCTATCAATACATAGTCCAACAAACTACTGTCATTACGCCCTACATCATATCTTGTATACTTATTTATCCTTTTTTCTTAAAATATGTATTACCTATAACTAAACCCCTTTCTATACAAAGTTCAATCAAAGGGCTCCCATTATCATTTACACCTGGCACCCCAAACTTACCTACTACACCCTCTCTGCATGTTTCTCCCACTTTAGCATTTAGGTCCCCTACCACAATTACTCTCTCATTTGGTTCAAAAGTTCCTATACATTCGCTTAACATCTCCCAAAATCTCTCTCTCTCCTCTACACTCCTCTCTTCTCCAGGTGCATACACGCTTATTATGACCCACTTTTCGCATCCGACCCTTATTTTAATCCACATAATCCTTGAATTTACACATTTATATTCCCTCTTTTCCTTCCATAACTGATCCTTCAACATTATTGCTACCCCTTCCTTAGCTCTAACTCTCTCAGATACTCCTGACTTAATCCCATTTATTTCTCCCCACTGAAACTCGCCTACCTCCTTCAGCTTTGTTTCGCTTAGGGCCAGGACATCCAACTGATAAAGGTGATATATTATGCCAATATATCACCTTTATCATTAATATATAAACTAATTGCTAACTTTTTATACTAATTGTTAAATTCTCAATGTTTAAATTCCAGTACCTAAATTTTGTAAACCTAACCTTACAATCTGTATATCCATTGTATAGCTATTGAGTAAGACCTATCATAAGACTGCCTGAAAAGCCTAGGCATACCTAGGCATATTATTGGCCATCTTGTAATATCAACTTTAATGTATAACTATAAGTACCCCCCACCTTGTATTACATGAAATAAAGAATTTGAATTTGAATTTGAATTTGATGCTATACGAGAGAGAGGAAGAAGGTGCCAGCAGTCTCAGTAACTCCTGCTTCACCATGACATATGGACGTGTAAGCTCACGGCACTATAAAATATTGTATAATTATACTATTACTATCAATTAAGGTTATCTACCTATCATATTTATTCCAAAATACAGTGGACCCTCGGTTAACGAATACCCCGGAAATCGTGCAATTATGTAAGTATAATTTTGTAAGTTCTTGTGGAAGTGTATTTTTGGGGGTCTGAAATAGACTAACCTACGTGAAATTTTTCCTTAAGGGAGTAAATTCGTTCGGTAATGGCACTTGAGCAGACTTCAGGAGTGAAGTTTTTACGAAACTCGGGGGTCCACTGTAATATTAGGTATAACATAAATAACGTAGAAGCATGATAAAGGAGCCTAAATTAATAAAAACTGACATAGTATAGAGGTATTGAAGGGTGGAGGGCTGAGAGGGATAAAAAAACAAAAAAGTGACTACGACCATTACAGAAAACATTACCCGCCTGAAGGGTAACTATAGAAGATCACTCTTACCCTATGCAAAGACTGAAAAAAAGTGCGATTTTCTCGATTTTTTTTTTTTTTTAAGTAATCAGCTATGTAAGCATTTCCTGGAATATCTTTGAAGTAAGTCATTGACCTATTTCCTGTTGTATTACCATTAATAATAAACAGATTGAAAGGAATTTCCCAACAAACATAAAACTGAATGTTTTAATTTTGGGTAGTGACACTTGAAGTGTCAGTAAGGGGTGATTCCTCGATTAGCGACGAAATCGTTTACCGACGGGGTCTTAGGCCTTAGGCTGTACTCAAGTATGCATCACCAAAATGCAGTCCTTACCTCATCAAGCATTAAGAAATTTGAAAAAGCTCTGATGTTTGCCACTAAAGTGGTCTCCAAGCTGAAAAACACAAGCTCTAAGAAAGGACAGGGAGCTGACCCTCCTATTAGTTAAAATAAATAAGACAATACAGTGGACCCCCGAGTTTCGTAAAAACTTCACTCCTGAAGTCTGCTCAAGTGCCATTACCGAACGAATTTACTCCCTTAAGGAAAAATTGCACGTAGGTTAGTCTATTTCAGACCCCCAAAAATACACTTCCACAAGAACTTACAAAATTATACTTACATAATTGCACGATTTCCGGGGTATTCGTTAACCGAGGGTCCACTGTATAAAAAATACTTAGGGGTATGGGCCATAGTAAGAAAAAATACTGTACACCATTTGAGAGGAAAAGAACCCTTAATACCCAAATGAGCCAAAGACATTAAAATTAATTTGTTCAGGGCAAATTTAGCAAAGAAATGAGATGTGCAAGGAAGAGAGATGACAAAGAAGACTTTAAATAAGGATTCAGTTGACTGAAGATTAAGAGAGAGCTCAGGATTTGGAACTTAATCACTGAAATTCAGACAAGCTGAGTGAGTAGTATTTTTTTTTTACACGTTAGCTGTTTCCCACCGAGGCAGGGTGACCCAAAAAGAAAGAAAATACTTTCATCATTCAACACTTTCACCATCACTCATACATAATCACTGTCTTTGCAGAGGCGCTCAGATACGACAGTTTAGAAGTCCCTCCAAACTGCCAATATCCTAAACCCTCCTTTAAAGTGCAGGCATTGTACTTCCCATTTCCAGGACCCCAAGTCCAGCTAACCGGTTTCCCTGAATCCTTCACAAAATATTACCCTTCTCACTCCAAGAGCTCACCAGGTCCCAAAAACCATTCGTGTAGTATATTATAATGTTTAACCCTTTCGGGGTTATGGTCGTACAAGTACGTTTTACGCACTGTGGTTATTGACGTACTAGTACGCCTAAATTCTAGAGCCCTCAAATCAAGCAGAAACAGGCTGTTAGGCCTAGATGTGATAGAATGGGTCTGTGCGGTCAGTGTGCGCAGTATAAAAAAAATTCCTGCACCACACAGTGCATAATGAGGAAAAAAACTCTGACCGTGTTTTTGGTTTAAAACAGCGACTTTGCAGTCTATTTTCGTATGGTATTTATGCTTGTATTCTCGTTTTCTTAGTCTCATTTTATAGAATAGATGATATATTACAGAAATAGAGATAATTTTGACTGGTTTCACAATGACAAGTACCTTGAAACTGAGTGCAAAGTAGCAAAAATGTTCGATTTTGGCCGATGTTCAAGAGTAAACAAATCACACCATGCGTCCAATACACATCAACTGGAGAGTCTAATATTCTTGCACAAGTGCGCTGATATTATTTATACCATTTTTACAGTGATGCAGTTGTATACATAACAGTAAATCTATTTTTTGTGAGAATAAAAATTCAAAATGGAAAGCAAAAGTAATGTAAGAGGGGCCTGGAGACGTGACTAATGAACAGAGATGTTATTTTAGTGCCAGGAATGTCTGCCTTGTTTATTATGGACCCTATTTTGAAATTGGCATCGTTTGAAATTTGTGTGAAATTGGCCAAATTGCCATTTTATGACCACTATTTTGGGTAGTTGAAATTGGTAAATAGGCGGTTTCTTGTACTCAATCGATAGAAGAAATGACGTTCTAGCAAAATAGCTATAATTTTAGTAGACTGAAACATTGGAATGTGCCGAAAATAGGGCTCAAATTGGGCAAAATCGCCGATGCATAAGTGTCATGGCTACCGCTAACTTCGCGAAAGCATAATTCCGTTAGTTTTCGATCAAATTTCATAATTTTTGTGGCGTTATGAGCGGAAAAAGATTCTCTATCATTGCAAAAGAATTTTTTTTTTTTTTTTAAATTCGTGGACCCTGAGAACGAGTTTCAGAGAGACCTCTTGGACCCCCAAAGGGTTAAAATAATTTCAATTTTTACAATTATGTTACCACATAACCACCCTAAACTAAATACTCAAACTGTAAATTACTCTCAAAATGCTCAATGTTATTTTCATTAAGATAATTTAATTTTTACTATTATATTCCATCCTACTAAACACTTGTTACAATGTCTATCATCATTTTGTAATGAACAATGTATTATCATCATATCATAATTTGAACGATCTACCAATTCAAACTCACTCAATTACTCCAATATTATGTTCATAGTCTATAAGCCATTAGATTAAGCTGCCCCTAATGCCAAGGCATGCCAGAGGCTCTCCTTGCACCTCAACTTATGATTGTAATGTATACCCATGTACACGAGCAAAGAAATAAAATTGTATTGTATTGTATAATATAAACTTACAAACTGCATCTATGCTCATAATGTGTTTTTGTGAATAAACATTTGTACTGCATTTGTCCATATGCATGCATGCATACACAAAGTCCAATATACATATGAAAGGAGCTAATTATAGTCATACCTTAAAAACTGGCACTTGCCCCTGCAGACTCTAAGAGGAATAATAAGGTAATTACAGTAAGCTAACCCTTCTTTCTTCCCCCTCCATCCACTTTTGTGTGGTAGGCATGTCTGACTTATTAGCTTAAAGTGAAAGCCTGTTTAAACATAAAACTCCACTTTCAAAAAATATCTGGGCACTAACATTACTACCATCATAGTAAGAAATGTGCATACTGCATGAATGGGTGACAATTTGCCCAAGGGGTTAAAACAACCTCTAGGTCTTCTAACCTGGTAATAAAAGTGTACATTGATTTCAATTTATTCAATACAGCATGAAAAAGTAAGAATATTTATTTGCATAAAGGGATACACTCGAAAATTAACTACCAACACATTAGGAATTGGCTATTCTATTCATGTACTACTAAAAAAATTGAAATATATATTTAAGATTATTCCAATGATTAACATTACTCATGGAAAACTGAACAAACACATGATAAAACATTAATTTCAAGATATCTTCAGTGCAAATCTGTATTACTATAATATGTACAGTAGGGCCCCACTTTACAGCGTTTTGCCTTACGGCATTCCACTATTACGGTGATTTCAAATTATGGCCAAAACTTTCTATACGGCGAGCGGTCTTTCAAATACGGTGCACGACACCCGGTTTGTTTACGTTCTCCGTGAGCACATCTCTCTATTATGTAATAATAATCACTCTTGGGCACATTAAATGTCCTATTTTACGTCAATATAGACATTTTCATTAATCCATCTATGATATTTTCTTCAAAATTATATAAGAAACACATTACATAGCATATAAACATACTGTTTATAGCATATAAACATATGTACTGTTTATAGCATATAAACACACTGTTTATAGCATATAAACATACTGTTTATAGCATATAAACATACTGTTTATAGCATATAAACATACTGTTTATAGCATATAAACATACTGTTTATAGCATATAAACATACTGTTTATAGCATATAAACATACTGTTTATAGCATATAAACATACTGTTTATAGCATATAAACATACTGTTTATAGCATATAAACATACTGTTTATAGCATATAAACATACTGTTTATAGCATATAAACATACTGTTTATATGCTATGGAGGTGTAGTTGACGGGCGGAGGGAAAACATTACGTAATACGTACTAATAATAATCACTCTTGGGCACATTAAATGTCTTATTTTACGTTAATATAGACATTTTCATTAATCCATCTACGATATTTTCTTCAAAATTATATAAGAAACACGTTACATAGCATATAAACATTTTATACCTCCATAGTATATAAACATTTAATGTTTATATACTATGGAGGTGTGGTAGTCGAGTGGAGGGAAAACATTACATCACTCCCCTTAATACATAACACTTTTGTTTACAATTCTCGGCATGAATTATTCATTACTTCTCCTTTTGTTTATGATGGCATATAAAGGTAGTTGATAGAAACGATTAAACTCAGTGAACATGGTATGTCGATGGTAATAATATGGCTCTGGGCCACATTAAATATCGTGTAGCTATGTAGGTAGGTGTAGGTATGTAGCCCAGGTGGACTACATACCTACATTATTATAACTGATAATTATACTTATGTGTACCTGTACCTAAGTAAACTTACACACTGTGCTGGAATGCAGGTACACATTAAAATCACTAAGAGTGTCTTATTAGTCTTGAAGATGCCATATTAATAATGATAATAATAATAACACACAATAATAATCACAATAATATAGACATTTTGCTTAATCCATCTAAATACACCCCACAGTAGAATAAATTAACATAAATGTGAGATGTAGTAGCCAGGCGACTTGTAGGACTTGTGGTAGCCAGGTGACTTGTAGGACTTGTGGTAGCCAGGCGACTTGTAGTCCAACATCAGGGAAAATGTGTACACTATAATATTACTGGGGATAGCTAGAAAATTTTTCCTTTCGTATGCTTTCACTCAGGGCGTCATTTCTTCTACAAATGGTGTTACATGAGAATGGGAGTGTTTCTCTTTATTTATTCTACTGTATCAACGTGGAGACAATTTGTACACAATGTAAAATGACGAAAACCAGACGTGTTCGCTTGGTTTGTTTACATTAAGTGTGGGTGGGGTGGGGTGGGGAGGGCTGCCCTGACTGGCTACCCATACTTCCCAACCTGACTTCCTACAAATAAAACTCACCTCTCACCCTACATTAAGACTACAAATATTTTAAGGTAATTAATGAGTGTACTGTACAGTGGACCCTCGGAAATCGAACATAATCAGTTACAGGAGCTTGTTCTTAACTCGAAATGTTCGAAAATCGAATCAATATTTCCCATAAGAAATAATGGAAATACAATTAATCCGTTCCTGCTGTCAGGAGGCATGACAAAATAGTACTTCACTATGACACTATTATCAACTCGACAGCTTATTTATCTACCACAATTCATTTAATATGACATAAACAATATAACATAAAAACCTGATATACACTCTAGAATGAATAAAATATGTATGTCATTACAAATGTGGTGGCGGGGTAGGACGGTGGTGGTGGGCATTCTCGCTACAGCTATGAAAACATCTTCCCATTCTTTCCTCCTTCAGACGTGTTAGTATAAGAGAAAACGGAGTTTGCATTAGATCACTTCTTTCCAGTCGGTTTCACGGAGTGAACAGAATTCATTCCTGTCCAGGCTGGTAACAACAATAACAACAACTGGTTTGTTTACAAAACTCCCAAACCTTCTACACTCTCAGTCTCTCTCGTTTATTCATTTAATCTTGTTTACTCACCTCGCACTCTACATTAAGACTGCCTCTACCACCACTGCCTCTCACCACTGCCTCTACCACTGCCTCAACCACTGCCTCTACCACCACTGCCTCTACTACCACTGCCTCTATCATTGCCTCTACCACTGCCTCTACCACTGCCTCTCACCACTGCTTCTCAACACTGCCTCTACCACTGCCTCTACCACTGCCTCAACTACTGCCTCTACCACTGCCTCTACCACTGCCTCAACCACTGCCTCTACCACCACTGCCTCTACCACCACTGCCTCTACTACCACTGCCTCTCACCACTGCCTCTCACCACTGCCTCTCACCACTGTATCTCACCACTGCCTCTACCACTGCCTCTACCTGCCTCAACCACTGCCTCTACCACCACTGCCTCTACTACCACTGCCTCTACCACCACTGCCTCTCACCACTGCCTCTCACCACTGCCTCTACCACTGCCTCAACCACTGCCCCTACCACCACGGCCTCTACCACCACAGCCTCTACCACCACTGCGTCTACCACTGCCTCTCACCACTGCCTCGCACTTAACCCTTAAACGGTCCAAACATATATATACGTTCACACGCCCAGTGCCCCGAATATTTTGAAAAAAAAAAAAAATATAGAAATAAAGAGCACATTTTTTTGTGTTATAGGATAAAAAATTTTTTTGGGGTCAGTACTTACCGAGATATGATGCGGAGAAGTTGGCATTGGATGCTCACCTGACAGCAACAGGAGTCCTGCCGCTTGTAGAATTGTTGCAGATATACCTTTTTTCCTCTTTTATTATTTTATATAATTTTTATGTTCTGATAATTACAATTTATAGTAGTTCTTGGTTAGAAATTGGCAATTTGGCCAATTTCATGCTAATTAAAAAAGATGTCAATTTCAAAATAGGGTCCAGAATGAAAAATGTAGACATTCCTGGCACTAAAATAACATTTTCTATGTTCATCAGTCACATCTTCATGCCCCTCTTATATTACTCTTGCTTTCTATTTTGAATTTTTATTCACACAAAAAATTAGATTTACTGTTATGCAGATTACTGCATTATTGTAATAATTGTATAAATAATGTCAACCCATTCGTGACTGCGTATTAGAATGGCTAGTTGGACACTTATTGGACAGTGACGTTATTTGTTTACTCTTGAACATCGGCAAAAATCGTGAAACCAATCAAAATCATCTCCACACTTCTGTAATTTCTTCCATTCTATCAAATGAGACCAAGAAAACGAGAATACAACCATAAATACTATATGAAAATACACCTCAAAGTCAGCGTTTTAATCCAAAAACATGGTCGGATTTTTTTTTCTCATTATGCACTGCGTGCTGCAGGATTTTTTTTATACTGCGCACACTGACCACACACCCATTCTCTCACATGTGGGCCTACCAGCTTTCTCCTGCTTGATTTGAAGCTGCTAGAATTTTGAAGTATATATACTGTCCGTCAAAAACATCGGCTCGTGAGACGTATATATACGACCAAAACAGTCAAAGGGTTAACTGTAGAAAAATATTCCTTTCGTAACATGACTCACAAAATCGTAATGACACTCTGATCGCGGGTTCTAACCCACCCGTGGTATGGTTTGATTCCTTTCGTATGCCATCACTCTATCTATAGCTATTCTCGACCCTTGTGAGTTTAGCACTTCTTTTTTATTATGATTATAATAATAATAATAATAATACGTGTATCATCATTCACTCTAAAAATTTGCATGAGAATGGGAGTGTTGCTGTTTATTTATTCTGTATGTACTAACTTGTCAGAGCATCATTCCTTCTAAAAATGATGTTACATGAGAATGGAAGTGTTGGTCTTTATTTATTCTACTGTACCACTGTGGAGACAACTTGTACACAATGTAAGGTGTTTGTATGAACGTGTATGAACCATAACCAGACGCTTTGTCCGTTTGTTTACATAGTACTTTGTGTCGGTGGGGTGGCCAGGCGGGCTACCCTACCTCCTTCCTACATTTGACTTTCTACAAATAAATACTTTTCACCTTTCACGTATATGCATTTTATCACTCTAGGGTGCTTTAAGCCTTGTAGTATATTATGTGTGGATGGGGTGGCCAGAAGGGCTACCATACCTACCCACACCTGACTTCTTACAGTAAATACTACTCACCTTTTGCCCTACATTAAGACTACAAATATTTTGAGGTAAATAATGAGTGTAGTGTGAGTGTAGTGTTCTATTGCTAACTTAATATATGTTAGTGTAAACTTGTTATCTGGCATTTATATGCATTTATAAGTGGAAAAAATGGCGTTCTGCTTTCCGGCAGTAGCCTGGAACCTAACCTGCCGTATAAGTGGGGCCCTTCTGTATAAGAAATCCTACTTAATACTCTGTCTAAATCTTAAGTAATCTTGAAGCATTAGCATTAGTTTGCCTGAGATGTATTGCATATTAGTGGCTTTGTTTTGTGCCCGCCAGTGTTTTATTAGATGCAAACTACATTATTTATAACGCATAAAGAAGTAAAAATTGTATGTATTGTACTGTATTCATGTAAATGTCTTCTTCCTTGGGATACCTTGTTTAGGTGGGGAAACAGTCACTGGAAGAAAATTTGTAAGTTTTTAATGAGAATACATTTGGTTTATAATTGTAAAATATTTTACATTGCAGATAAAGTGAAGCAATAGGAAGACTTCCCATATTTGGAAATTTTCAATTCAATTGAAGAGGAAGACTCAGTTATGGAGGCGCCATCCCACACCATCAATGTCTGGAAAGGCTTACAGTACAATAATACCAATAACATTATTGATGAAAACCTAATAGTGAAGGAGGAATTTGTCAAAGAAGAGTTTTATGAAGAAGAAATTATAATGAACGGACATACGACCTCAACTGTCTTGAAACATATGAGTGTTTTTCTAACTCTGAAGGAGATAATGCAGAAAATTCACACAAAAAAGGTAAGAAACCAATAAAACTATTTTTTGAGGCTATGAAACATTTTCTTGTTTTCAGGTTTAAAATACAGTGGTACCTCGACTTACGATGGTCCCCAAACACACCCTTTTATGTAAGTTTATTTTTTTAAATGCTTTTGTAAGTGTACTTTTAGGGGTCTAAACAGACTAGTCTATTTTACATTATTTCTTAAGGAGATAAATTCGTTTGGTAATGGCACTTGAACAGCATTCTGGAATGAAAAAATATCGTAAGTCGAGGTACCACTGTACTTCCTAGCAGGTATTACAAGTGTTGGTCTTTGATCCTAAGTATAATGATGGATTACATAAAATTAGTACAGTTAAACTTTGAAATTCATGTTTGTCAGGTTCCTGGAGACTTCAGAAACCCTGAAGCTGCAGAAATTAGGTAGTTTCTCTCTCCTTAATTATTAAAAAATTTCCTATCCTATTTTATATTTCATATGCACATTAATTAAAAAAATTAGGTATAGGTTGGTAGACAGCAACCACCCAGGGAGGTATTACCATCCTGTGGTAGTATGTTGGTAGACAGCAACCATCCAGGGAGGTACTACCATCCTGTGGTAGTAGGTTGGTAGACAGCAACCACCCAGGGAGGTACTACCTTCCTGTGGTAGTAGGTTGGTAGACAGCAACCACCCAGAGAGGTACTACCATCCTGTGGTAGTAGGTTGGTAGACAGCAACTACCCAGGGAGGTACTACCATCCTGCTAAGTGAGTGTAAAACGGAAACCTGTAATTGGTAGGATTGCTGATGTCTTTTTTTTTTTCTGTCTCATAAACATGCAAGATTTCTGGTGCGTCTTGCTACTTCTACTTACACTTAGATCACACTACACATGCATGTACAAGCAAACATATACACACCCCTCTGGGTTTTCTTCTATTTTCTTACTAGTTCTTGTTCTTGTTTATTTCTGTTTATCTCCATGTGGAAGTGGAACAGAATTCTTCTCTGTAAACCATGCGTGTCGTAAGATGCAACTAACATGCCGGGAGCAAAGGGCTAGTAACCCCTTCTCCTGTATATATATTACTAAAGTTAAAAAGAGAAACTTTTGTTATTCTTTTTGGGTCACCCTGTCTCGGTGGGATACTGCCGGTTTGTTGAAAGAAAGATTAATAAAATATATATAATGCACAGTATTTAAAATAACTTAACTTTTGATGATAATTGATAACTTTGATGTGCAGGTTACATCAAGAGATTGGTTTTAATTTGTATTTTTATGGTAAATAACAGCGGTGGCTTGCTAATGTGTGTTGACAGCCACCTTACTCACTTTTCAATCACTAACAGCATGTCACTCTTACTGTTACAAATTCTCGCTTATTCTACATGTGTTAAATTGCATTTCAAATAAACATAGATAGCTTTAATCCTTTAAATACATAGATTGATAATCGGCAATTTTAGGTCCAGCTACTAGACCTCGTAAATTGAACTTGCGCCATTTTATCTACCCCAAAGCTGCGGGTCCCCACAAATACACTAAAGATTAACCCCATCTCTGTATATTTCTATTATCTATTTCTTTTTTAACACATCGTCTGTTTCCCACGAAGGCAAGATGACCACAAAAAAGAAGAAACACTTTCATCATCACTCATTCCATCACTGTCTTGCAAGAGGCATACCAGTACTACAGTTAAAAAACTGCAACATATCTACACCTGTCCGCCAGAGTGCAAACACTGAACAGGAGCGGCCCAACTTGTACAACAGGTTAGATTCTGGGCTGCTGCTGTAAACCAAAAATCACTGTAAAGTGAAACATAGTTTTTTCTTCACTTTCAAATGCATATATATAACAGCCTGATAACATGTTTACATTATCAGATATTAAGTGAGCAATAGAGCTAGGCCTAAAAAAGGCATATACTGTACAAGAATTACTTATCTTAAAATATTTTCCTCTTTAGCTTATAGTGAGGGTGAATATATTGATTGCAGGAAGTCTGAATAAATGAAAAGTGCTGTAAAGTGCTGCCCTCTTGTACTTCCCATCTCAGTTTAGCTAATATCCTGGCACAGTAGAGATGGCATTAGACAAAACCATTTATATACCATGGAACAGGTGTGCTGTTTAATAATGTTTATATTTGGGGGTCAGGGCTGGATTAAGGTCATCTGATGCACTAAGCCACCTCAGCCCTTCCATTGTTTAGCTAGTAAGACATTATGACTCAATAAGTGCTCAAGATGAAATAAAACATTAAAAACTCAAGTTTTCGTTAAGGACATTTCCCATGCCACAACACACAACTACGTATATTAAATATAAACTGTTATTTTTTATTATATTTAACACTAACCTAGGTAGTAGGTTGGTAGACAGCAACCGCCCAGGGAGGTACTACCGTCCTGCCAAGTGAGTGTAAAACGAAAGCCTGTAATTGTTTTACATGATGGTAGGATTGCTGGTGTCTTTTTTCTGTCTCATAAACATGCAAGATTTCAGGTACATCTTGCTACTTCTACTTACACTTAGATCACACTACACATTCATGTACAAGCATATATATACACACCCCTCTGGGTTTTCTTCTATTTTCTTACTAGTTCTTGTTCTTATTTCCTCTTATCTCCATGGGGAAGTGGAACAGAATTCTTCCTCCGTAAGCCATGCGTGTCGTAAGAGGCGACTAAAATGCCTGGAGCAAGGGGCTAGTAACCCCTTCTCCTGAATAAATTACTAAATGTAAAAGGAGAAACTTTCGTTTTTCCTTTTGGGCCACCCTGCCTCGCTGGGAAACGGCCGACGTGTTGAAAGGAAAGGATTTAACACTAAATAGCATCAAGCAATATAAGCCACTTATAACTAGAGCAACAGAAAATACAAATTTTCATCACTGTTTTATGCACTTTCTAATGGTTAATCCAGGGCTGGTTGGGGTTATTTGATTGGCAAAGGTTTACATTGAAGTCACCAGCAATTATAATTGTTGGTAGTAGGTTGGTAGACGGCAACCACCCAGGGAGGTACTACCGTCCTGCCAAGTGAGTGTAAAACGAAAGCCTGTATTTGTTTTACATGATGGTAGGATTGCTGGTGTCTTTTTTCTGTCTCAAACATGCAAGATTTCAGGTATGTCTTGCTACTTCTACTTACACTTAGGTCACACTTCACATACATGTACCCATTTATGTATACACACTCATCTGAGTTTTCTTTGATTTTATCTTAATAGTTCTTGTTTTTATTGCTTTTCCTTTCATATCCATGGAGAAGTGGAATAAGAATCTTTCCTCCGTAAGCCATGAGTGTTCTAAAATTATTTTTTTTATTAACACATCGGCCGTTTCCCACCAAGGCAGGGTGGCCCAACAAAGAAAAACTTTCATCATCATTCACTCCATCACTGTCTTGCCAGAGGCATGCTTACACTACAGCTACAAAACTGCAATATTAACACCCCTCCTTCAGAGTGTCGGAACTGTACTTCCCATCTCCAGGAATCAAGTCCAGCCTGCCGGTTTCCCTGAAACCCTTCATAAGTGTTACCTTGCCTACACTCCAACAGCACGTCAAGTCCTAAAAACCATTTGTCTCCATTCGCTCCTATCTAACACGCTCACGCATACTTGCTGGAAGTCCAAGCCCCTCGCACACAAAACCTCCTTTACCCCCTCCCTCCAACCTTTCCTAAGCCGACCCCTACCCCGCCTTCCCTCTACTACAGATTTATACACTCTGGAAGTCATTCTATTTCGTTCCAGTCTCTCTACACGTCCATACCACCTCAACAACCCCTCCTCAGCCCTCTGGATAATAGTTTTGGTAATCCTGTACTTCTTCCTAATTTCCAGACTCCGAAATCTCTGCATTATATTCACACCACACATTGACCTCAGACATGACATCTCCACTGCCTCCAGCCTTCTCCTCGTTGCAACATTCATCACCCATGCTTCACACCCATATAAGGGTTGTGAAGGTTGCTTGTTTGCCGCTGGGGATGGGATGGGCAAATATTTTTGTTGGTGGTTGGTTTTGACATGGACCTGCCTAGTATGGGCCAGTAGGCCTGTTGCAGTGTTCCTCCTTTCTTATGTTCTTAAGAGTGTTGGAATAACTATACTCTCATACATTTCCCTCTTTACTTCCATGGACAAAGTTCTTTGTCTCCACAGACTCCGAAGTGCACCGTCTTTTCCCCTCATCAGTTCTATGATTCACCTCATCCTTCATAGACCCATCTGCTGACATATCCACTCCTAAATATCTGAATACATTCATCTCCTCCATACTCTGTCCCTCCAATCTGATATCCAATCTTTTGTCACCTAATCTTTTTGTTATCCTCATCACCTTACTCTTTCCTATACAGTGGACCCCCGGTTTTCGTACTGCTCCAAACTCGAACAATTATGTAAGTGTATTTTTTGGGGTCTAAAAGGACTAATCTAATTTACATTATTCCTTATGGGAACAAATTCGTTTGGTAATGCACTTGAACAGCATTCTGGAACAAATTAATTACGAAAACCGGGGGTCCACTGTTTTCACTTTCAATTTTCTTCTTTTACATACCCTTCCAAATTCATCCACCAACTTCTGCAACTTCTCTTCAGAATCTCCCAAAAGCACAGTGTCATCAGCAAAAAGCAACTGTGACAACTCCCACTTTGTATTTGATTCTATATCTTTTAACCCCACACCTCTTGCCAAGATCCTTGCATTCACTTCTCTTACAACCCCATCCATAAATATATTGAACAACCATGGTGACATCACACATCCTTGTCTAAGGCCTACTTTTACTGGGAAATAATCTCCCTCTCTCCTACACACTCTAACCTGAACCTCACTATCCTCATAAAAACTCTTCACTGCTTTCAGTAACCTACCTCCTATTCCATACACCTGCAACATCTGCCACATTGCCCCCCTATCCACCCTATCATACGCCTTTTCCAAATCCATAAATGCCACAAAAACCTCTTTACCCTTATCTAAATACTGTTCACCTATATGTTTCACTGTAAACACTTGGTCTACACACCCTCTACCTTTCCTAAAGCCCCCTTGTTCATCTGCTATCCTGCTCTCCGTCTTACTCTTAATTCTTTTAATAATAACTCTACCATACACTTTACCAGGTATACTCAACAGACTTATTCTCCTATAATTTTTGCACTCTTTTGTCCCCTTTGCCTTTATACATTTACACATTTAGGCAGTGGTAGAGGCGGGCAGTGGTAGAGGCGGGCAGTGGTAGAGGCAGGCAGTGGTAGAGGCAGGCAGTGGTAGAAGCATGCAGTGGTAGAGACAGGCAGTGGTAGAGGCAGGCAGTGGTAGAGGCAGTCTTAATGTAGAGTGAGAAGTGAGTAAACAAGATTAAATGAATAAATGAGAGAATGAGAGTGTAGAAGGTTTGCGAGTTTTGTAGACAAACCAGCTTAGACACAAATGGAATACATTCACTCAGTGAAGCCAACTGAAAAAACATCTCATATTTATGTTAATTTATATGTTTATATGTTATGTAGCGTGTTTATTACATAATTTTGAAAAAAATATCATAAATGGATTAAGCAAAATGTCTATACGTATTAACGTTTTATATGCCTCAGAGTGATTATTATTGTGTCATTATTATCATTATTAATGTGCCTCAGAGTGATTATTATTGTGTTATTATTATCATTATTAATATGGCATCTTCAAGACTAATAACACAATCTTAGTGATTTTAATGTACTTCTGGACGCCAGCACAGGAACAAGTTGTGGAGTTTAAAGCAGTTAAATTCAGTGACAAAGTGTAGCATTAAGAGTGTAGCGATTAAGCGATAGAAAAAGGACGAAACAAAGTAAACTCCTGACATACCAATAGACCCCTGGCTGTCTTCAAGCAGGCACTGGACAGGCACCTAAAGTCAGTGCCTGACCAGCCGGGCTGTGGTTCGTACGTCGGACTGCGTGTGGCCAGCAGTAACAGCCTGGTTGATCAGGCTCTGATTCACCATGAGGCCTGGTCACAGACCAGGCCGTGGGGGCATTGACCACCGGAACTCTCTCCAGGTAAACAGCATAAGCCGCTCTGCCTATCTTCTGCAAGGTATGTAAATGGTGTACATACACCTGTTCATTTGTACATTATGGTTTTCTTATGAAAGAAGTGATCTAATGCAGTTAGCATTACAAACTCTGTTTTCTCTTATACTAACACGTCTGAAGGAGGAAAGAATGGGAAGATGTTTTCATAGCTGGAGCAAGAATACCCACCACCACTGGCCTCCCCCGCCACCACATTCGTAATGACATACATATTTTATTCATTCTTGAGTGTATATCAGGTTTTTATTTTATTTACAGTAGACCGTCATTTAGCACGGTAGTTACGTTCCTGAAAACATCGTGTTAGGTAAAATCGTGTTAGATAATTAGAAGAACTTATGGGAAAAATAGGGTTACGTTCCTGGGAATCCCCAAAAAGCCAAACAAGTTTTTTTTAGACCAACAGATCTTATAAAAATAAAAGTGCATATGTAATTGTAGTTTGTTGTCATGATATATTACTGCTTAAGACTACAAATGCAATAGAAATAATAGTACAGTGGACCCCCGGTGTTCGTACTGCTCCAAACTTGAACAATTATGTAAGTGTATTTTTGTAAGTGTATTTTTGGGGGTCTAAAAGGACTAATCTAATTTACATTATTCCTTATAGGAACAAATACATTTGGTAATGGCACTTGAACAGCATTCTGGAACGAATTAATTACGAACACCGGGGGTTTACTGTATTTCTTACCCTTGTGGGTAATGGTGTTTGTGGATGATTGTGAAGAGAGTGGATATGCATGGTGTGGCCCTACTGGGCTGAGGTGGATGGTTGTTGGTTGTCGGCAGAAGTGGATGGTAGAGGTTCTGGTACTAAAGTTGATGATTGCATTGGAGTGTGCATAAATGCTGTTATAGATCTCTGGGCTCTTTTACCTTGCAGTACATTATACAGCTGGCGGTAAGACATCATCAGCTGGTCTAGACCCAGTTTCAAAGCACAGCTTCTAGATTTGTTATTGTATAATTATACTATTACTATCAATAAATAATATCTACCTATCATATTTATTCCAGGATAATGTTAGGTATAACATAAATAATGTAGAAGCATGATAAAGATGCATAAATTAATAAAAACTGACATATAGAGAGGTATTGAAGAGTGGGTGGGGCTGAGAGGGAGAAGGTGGAGCAGTGTCTCAGTTGCTCATGGACCATCATGGCGTGAGGATATGTTAGCTCACGGCACTATAAAGTATTGTAAAATACTTTCAATTACTATCAATAAAGGTTATCTACCTATCAAATTTATTTCAGAATAATATTAGGTATAACATAAATAATGTAGCAGCATGATAAAGATGCCCAAATTAATAAAAATATGACATAGAGAGATAATGAAGGTTGGAGGGTGGGCCCTTCTCCCAGTGTCAGCCAGCAAACAAAGCCAGCCTGCCTCTGACACCACAGACAATGTGGGATTGTTTATGGGCAAGTGACCATCACCTCACACACCAGCCAGGGTACTTCCCCACACAAACCAACCAGGGTACTTCCCCACACACCAGCCAGGGTAATTCCCCACACACCAGCCAAGGTACTTCTCCACACACCAGACAGGGTACGTACTTCCCCACACACACGATTTGATTTGAGTGGGACTTGCGCATGAGTGAATAGAATTATCGAAGCGTATTGCTTGGGGAGCATTGAAAATTGGGTTGGGCTAATATTCTGTTAATGGAATGGTTTGTGAAGGACCTGCGGGCTCAATTTTTTTTTTACCCTCCTGTGAACCGTGTTAAATTGATTTTACGACGTGTTACATAAAATTGTGCCGCAATTCTTCAATCTTGCAACATAAACTCGTGCTAAATGACGGTCTACTGTATATTGTTTATTATGTCATATTAGATGAATTGTGATAGATAAATAAGCTGTCGAGTTGATAATAGGGTCATAGTGAAGTACTATTTTGTCATGCCTCCTGACAGCAGGAATGAATTAATTGGATTTACATTATTTCTTATGGGAAATATTGCTTCGAGTTTCAAACGTTTCAAGTTTAGAACTAGCTCCTGGAATGGATTAAGTTCGAAACTTGGGGTTCCCTGTAATGTCATTGGTTATTTAGAAACCTTGTTATAACTGATGACTCTTAAGCTATTGTTCTTACTGAGGACACTTTTAACAAGGTTTGCATATTTTTGTATGATAAATGAGACACTTGTGTAACATTTGGTTATCTTTAGTCTGGAAGGCAGCCAGTGGCTTCTTCAGTCCATTACAATGGAACCCCGAGTAACGATCATTCCAAATAACGATTTTTTCGGGTAATGATTGCTTTTTACTGTCAATATTTTTCTCGTGTAGCGATCTTTACTCGGGTAGTGATACGTATCAGACCTGTCCGCCTGCCCTGTGCTTGCACGCCTCCGCGCAAGCACAATACCCAGCGCGCTCTTTCAAACATTTCACAATAAATGTTTTGTGTTTATTGCTGGTATAGTGATTGTCACTGTGAAATAAGTCACCATGGGTCCAAAGAAGCTTCACAAGTCGATAAAGGCTATAGCACCAGCCAGTGATAAAGTGTATCATTAACAGTGTAGCAATGGAAATAAGTCACTCTGACTTTTTTGGGTTATCCTAGGTTTTCTACACATATGCTGCTATGTATGATAATCTATGTATAACTGGATTTGTGTATACCTGAATAAACTTACTTACTTAACCCTTTCAGGGTTATTGACGTACTAGTACGGCTTACGCGCTGGGGTTATTGACGTACTAGTATGCATAAATTCTAGCGCCTTCAAATTAAGCGCGAAATGGCTGGTAGGCCTAGTGGTGAGAGAATGGGTCTGCGTGGTCAGTGTGCGCAGTAGGAAAAAAATCGGGGAGCCAGTGGTGCATTGTGGGAACGCCATGTTAGTACACATTTTCACCATGCCTGGCGGTAGAAACTCCTCACTCCTCGGCGAGTGGGACTCTTTTGTTCCCCAGTGACAGTTCTAACACCGATGGGAGTGTCAGTGGTGATGAGTTTCAAGGTTTTGAGGCAGTTGTGACCGAAACTAATGATCATAATACCGGTAATATTGAGGAAAACCCAGACGACCCTCAGCCCTCCACCTCCGGTGCTGTGGCATCTTGTTCACGCTCAATTGTACCAGAACGAAAGAGAAACTGTTATTTACTCATATCCCAGACTCTGATGTGAGCAATGGTGATGATAGTGATAGTGAATATGAACTCCAAGCTCTTCAAAACAGTTCCAGTAGCGAGAGTGGTGTGGAATATTCTCCAGTGAAGCGTCAGTATATACGACGGTATATGCGCTCTGGTAGCGTGCCATATGCTGTTCCAAGGGAAGGAGTACATCTCGGAGTACATCCCGTGGGGTACAACAGGAAGTGATAGTGAAAATGACAATGATAGCGTTGCAATTGGAATGAGAAATGCGCAAGCATCTGTTAGTGGTAGTGGTGGTGGTGCCAGGCGCGAGGCACCAGCAGTGGACCATGCTGGCACCGCGCCGCTGAGTCAGCTCAGCTACAACAAGGCAACCCTCACCCACCCACCAACCCCCACAACCACAACCTCCACTCCCACAACCCCACAACCTCCACAACCCCACAACCACCTGTAAATATCCAGTACCCACCAGCAGACCGCACCTGGGATTGGCAAGCAGCTGACAATTTTATTCCCAGTCCCCATCAGTTTGATGAAAGTCAATGTGGAATACGCCCATCTTGTCCACTTGGGAACAATGCCAGTGAACTGGAATGCTTTGAATTATTCTTTGATGAACCTCTGATGGATATTATTGTCAGGGAAAGCAACAGATACTACGAGTACACCATGGCAAACACAATACTTTCACCAACATCACGCCTCAACAGGTGGAAAGAGACAACTGTGGCTGAGATGTACTTGTTCTTTGCTACAATAATGCTTATGCCTTATGTTTATAAGCACAGTGTCAAATCATACTGGTCGACAGACCGCCTGATTGCAACACCAGGTTTCAGTGATATAATATCAGTGAATCGATTTGTGCTACTGCTGAGGATGCTTCACTTTTCAGACAAAACCACCCCTGACAGAAACGATAGGTTATATAAGATTAGAAATGTGTTTCTGTATCTGAAAGAGAAATTCAATATGCATTTATATCCCTTCAGGAAGCTTGTTATTGACGAGTCACTGATTCTGTTCAAAGGTAGACTGTCGTTCAAGCAGTATATACCAAGCAAGAGGAAACGCTTTGGTATAAAGTTGTTTGTGCTTTGTGATTGCTCCAGTGGTATTGTATTGGATATTATTGTGTACACCGGAAGTTATACATTGCAAGATACCAGGAGGTTATTGGGTATCTCTGGTGATGTGGTTAGAACAATGATGGAACCATATCTTGGTAAGGGCATATATTATATACTGATAACTGGTACACAAGCCCCTCTCTCAGTGATTTTTGCGAGTGAACTTGACAGATGTGTGCGGTACAGTGCGTGCAAATCGTAAGCATATGCCTAGGTTCAGTGCAGGCACTCGTAGAGGTCAGGTGCAAGCGTTTGCTGCCAATGACATCATGGCATTTCGGTGGCATGACAACGAGATGTCACACTGTTGTCATCTATTCACCCTAACGAAATGACAGACACTGGCAGGGTGAGTAGAGAACCGATGAACCCATTCTAAAACCTGCAGCTGTGATTGACTACACTCTCAATATGCGCTTAGTGGACAAATGTGACATGCAAATTGGGTTTGCTGATTGTGTTCGCAAGAGTTACAAGTGGTACATAAAACTCTTTTTCACATTCTGGACATTACCATGCTCAATGCTTATAATATCTATAAGTTGAAGACCACAAACAAACCACCATATGGCGATTTTTGTTTGTCTGTCATCAGACAAATAATATTCAAGTACCAAGGAGCAACACCTGCAATAGAAACACGCCCAACACCAAGTCATCAACACCTACCCTCTCGTCTGAGGCTTGGTGGTGAACACTTCCTAACAAAACTGCCTGCTACTGCTTGCAAGAAAAAGGCTCAGAAGAGGTGTTTTGTCTGTGCACATACAAAAAAACGCCCACAACAACGCAAAGACACTCGTTTTATGTGTGTGGAATGTGAAACACCACTGTGCATGGAACCATGTTTCAGAGACTTCCACAGGCTGCAGAACTTCTAGAAACATGTCCAGTGACTCTATGTATATATATATATATATATATGATTGAACAATATAAATAACTAATATTTGTTATTGTAAAAATTTGTAAATACATTGTGTAAACAAATTAGTGAAAGAAACTTCATGTGAATATTGTGTAATAAATAGTGAGTGAATATTTGAAAAACAGCACTTATATTGGTCTCACAGGCCATAAAAGTTATTTGCAACAAAAAAAACAAAATTCGATCAGAAAACAAGTCCAAGAAAGAAAAAAAAATATTACCGGGTGACCGGCAGTCGGCGATGTTGCCGACACCGGCTCCATTTTCGCCAACTTCAAATCTCTATATCTCGGTGAGTATTGATCGCAAAAATGTATTTTTTAGCCTATTAGATTTAGAAAAAAAAACTATCATTTCATAAGAAAAAATAATTTTTTTTTTTTTTGAAATTCATGGACCCTGAGAACGAGATTTGGAGACCCCCCTTGGACCCTGAAAGGGTTAAGTAAATTAAGCGATTAATCGATAGAAAATGACAAGAAACTTAACTTCTACAATGTTTGAGGAATAGTATAGGGACACTGACAAGAGTGCCGTCTGCCACCATCTCCAAGGTAAGTATTTCTTATTTATATAAGTGTGAATATTTCTTATTTAAAATTAACCCTTTCAGGGTTTTTGACGTACTAGTACGGCTTACGCACCAGGGCGTTTGACGTACTAGTACGCCTAAATTCTAGCGCCCTCAAATCAAGCAGAAACAGGCTGGTAGGCCTAGATGTGAGAGAATGGGTCTGTGCGGTCAGTGTGCGCAGTATAAAAAAAATCCTGCACCACACCTTGCATAATGAGGGAAAAAAAACTCTGACCGTGTTTTTGGTTTAAAACAGCGACTTTGCAGTCTATTTTCGTATGGTATTTATGCTTGTATTCTCGTTTTCTTAGTCTCATTTGATAGAATAGATGATATGTTACAGAAATAGAGATAATTTTGACTGGTTTCATGATGACAAGTACCTTGAAACTGAGCGCAAAGTAGCAAAAATGTTCGATTTTGCCTTTGTTCAAAGTAAACAAATCACGCCATGCGTCAATACACATCAACTGGGTAGTCTAATATTCTTGCACAAGTGCGATTATATTATTTATACCGTTTTTACAATGATGCAGTAGTATACATAACAGAAAATCTTAAATTTTTTTGTGAGAATAAAAATTCAAAATGGAAAGCAAAAGTAAAGCAATAGGAGCCGGGAGACGTGCCTAATGAACAGATAAAATGTTATTTTAGTGCCAGGAATGTCTGTCTTGTTTATTCTGGACCCTGTTTTGAAATTGGCATCTTTTGAAATTTGTGTGAAATTGGCAATATTGTCAATTTCTGACCGCTTTATTGGTTAATTGAAATCGGTAAATTGATGGTTTCTTGTACTCAATCGATAGAACAAATGGAATTCTACAATAATAGCTATGATTTTCGTAGACTGAGACTATGGAATTGGCCGAAAATGGGGCTCAAAGTGGGCGAAATCGCCGATGCGAAAATATCTTCGATACCGCTAACTTTGCGAGAGCATAATTCCGTTAGTTTTTCACCAAATTTCATACTTTTGATGGCGTTATGATCGGAAAAAGATGCTCTATCATTTCATAAGAAAAAATAATTTATTTTTTTTCCGAAAATGTTTCGACCCTGAGAGAGAGTTAAGAATCGAGGTCTCGACCCTGAAAGGGTTAAAGTGTAAATATTTCTTATTTATAAATTAAAGTGTAAATGTTTCTTATTTAAAAATTATGCACATTGTTTGTGTGAAGTGTTGGTGGCTTTCTGCTGCCATCCACCATGGCTTATGGTCAGTGGCTCTTATACCCAACAAGAACAAACACACTACCACCAGTCCTTACTCGTAATGACATGTTTTATTCATTCTAGAGTTTATATCATGTTTCTATGTTATTAATATTGTTTATTATGTCATATTAGATGAATTGTGCTAGATAAATAAGCTGTAGAGTTGATATTATTGTCATATTGAAGGGCTATCTTGTCCTGCCTCCAAACAAACTCTCTTGACTCTCTCATACACCAACAAGAGTCTTCAATAAAGGTAAAACTTATTTAACTGTTCATTTGTCCATTATAATTAGTGCTTTATATTTATTTCTCATTGTTTTCTGTATGTAAAACTATAGTATTTATTCTTTAAAAAAATGAATTTTTTTGTGAATATTTTTGGGTGGAAACGGATTAATTATATTTACATTATTTCTTATGGGAAATAAGGTTTCGAATAACAATTTTTTCGTGTAAAGGTCTAGCTCCTGGAACGGATTAAGATCGTTAGTCGAGGGTCCACTGTACAGAGAAACATTGGAAGACGTGTTTAGTCCACCGGACTGAAGAAGCCACTGGCTGGTGAAATGTTTCCAGAATAAAGACACCCAAATGTTGCACAAGTGTCTTATTTATCAACTTGTGAGTTTTCTAAACTGTTTATTCAAATACTTTTGTATACACTTTAAAACTGTAGTTTATTAGCTCCATTTCTTATTGTACATATGATTGTAGTTAACAGCATAATGAATCCTTTTTAACCCTTTGACTGTCGGAGACCCCTTTCTGAAACTGTCATTCTATGTCGGGAAATATTCGAAAAAAAAAAAAAAAAAATTCATATGAAAATGTTAAGATTATTTTTCTGATTGTTTTTATCCTAAAAAATAATTTTTGCAATCAATACTTACCGAGATATGGAGGCATAAAGTTGGCAGAAAATGAGCCGCGTATGGCAACAGCGGCGAATGCCGCTCACTCAGTAAACTTTTGTTTACTTCCATTCGTAGATTTCTTGTTTTTTTCACTATTTTCTTTTTTTATGTAACTTATGTGGCCTGGGAGACTAAAGTAAGATGCAATGTACAGTGGTACCCCGGTTTACGATATTTTTTCATTCCAGAATGCTGTTCAAGTGCCATTACCAAACGAATTTATCCCCATAAAGAATAAAGTAAAATAGACTAGTCCTTTTAGACCCCCAAAAATACACTTACAAAAGCATTTAAAAAAATAAACTTGCATAAAAGGACGAGTTTGGAGACCATCGTAAACCGGGGTACCACTGTATATATATACACTCGTTGTATGCAACACAATAATCGCAATAACATTAGTATCTTTATATTGTTTACAAAACTTGTTTACACAAACAAACAATAAAAAAAAAATGTTCATTACTATTGTTCTATAATATATATACAAATGTACAGTCACTGGACACTTTTCTAGAACTTCTGCAGCTTGTGGAATTCTTTGAAACATGGGTATATGCACAGTGGTGTTTTACACTCCTCACACATAAAACGAGTGTCTCTGCGTTTTTGTGGGCATTTTGTGGTATGTTTACAGACAAAACACCTCTTCTGAGCACTTTTCTTGAAAGTTGTAGCAGGCAGTTGTATGGGGTAGTGATCACCAGGCCTCAGACGAGAGGGCATGTGTTGATAATTTCATGGGCGCTGGTCAATTGCAGGTGTTGTTCCTTGGTACTTGAATATTATTTGTCTGATGACTGACAAACAAAATTCACCATATTTGGGTTTGTTGTTGGTCTTCAACTTGTACATGTTATAAGCATTCAGCATGGAAATGTCAAGAAGATGGAAAAATAGTTTTATGTACCACTTATAACTCTTGCAGACACAATCAGCAAACCCAATCTGCATGTCACATTTGTTCACTAAGCGCATATTGAAGTTGTAGTCCATCACAGCTGCAGGTTTTAGAATGGGTTCATTGGTCTCTCTATTCTGCCTTCCACTGTCTACCATTTCGTGTCCATGAACTGATGTCAACAATGTGACATCACGTTTGTCTTGCCACCGAAATGCCATGATGTAATTGGCAGCAAACACCTGCACTTCACCTCTACGAATGCCAGCATCGAACCTAGGCATATGTTTACGATTTCCACGCACTGTGCCACACACGTCTGTCATGTTCACTCGCAAGAAATCACTGAGTAAAGGGCTTGTGTACCAGTTATCAGTATATAATATATGCCCCTTACCAAGATATGGTTCCATCATTGTTCTAACCACATCACCAGAGATACCCAATAACTTTGTGGTATCTCTCAATGTATTACTGCCAGTGTACATAATTAGATCCAGAACCAGACCACTTTTGCAATCACACAGTACAAATAACTTTATACCAAAGCGTTTCCTCTTGCTTGGTATATACTGCTTGAATGACAGTCTGCCTTTGAACAAAATTAAAGACTCATCAATAACAAGCTTCCTGAAGGGATAAAAATACATATGTACAGCACTTTTGTTTCAGGTACATGAACACATTCCTGATCTTATATAACCTGTCGTTTCTGTCAGGCCTTGTTTTGTCTGAGAAGTGTAGCATACGTAACAGTATCAAAAATCGATTCACTGGTATAATATCACCAAAACCCGGGGTTGAAATCAGGCATTCTGTCGACCAGTATGTGGTGACAGTGAGCTTATACATATGTGGCATAAGCATTATTATGGCAAAGAACAAGTACAGTGGTCCCTCAGTTTTCGTGCATCTCCAAACTCGAACATGCTGCCAATCCCAGATGCGGTCTGCTGGTGGGTACTGGATATTGACAGGTGGTTGTGGTTGTGGAAGTGTGGGGGTGGTTGAGGGTGGTTGTGGCTGTGGTGAGTTAGCAGCGTGGCCCGCTCATGGTGCCACATGACTCAGGCACCGCCAACACCACCACTACCACCACCTGCCCCACGCACATTACGCATCCCCATTGTAACAATATCGTCATCTTCTCTATCAATTCGTGGTGTAGGATCAAGAGATGTACTCCGAGATTTACTCCTTTTCCTTGGAATAGCATATGGCACACTACCAGAACGCATGTAGCGTCATACATACTGCCGCTTCACTGGAGAATACTCTCCCTTACTGTCGCCACTAGAACTGCTTTCAATAACTTTGAAATCACTGTCATCATCACTTACACTGCTCACATCAGAGTCCTGTACACGGTGAAATAGTTTCCTCTTTCGTCCTGGTACAGGTGAAGGTGAATGAGATGGCCCAGCACCAGAGGTGGAAGGTTGTGGGTCATCTGGGTTTTCATCACTAATTATGTTATCCTGGGCACTGATTTCGGTCACACCCTTTTGAAAACCATGGAATTCACTTTCACTGGCACTTCCATCGCTGTTAGAACTATCACTTGGGAAGAGAAGACCTCCAATTCGCCAGGGAGTGAGGTACTTCTTACCGCGAGGCATGGTTAACAAGGACTACAAACATGGTGCTCCCACAATGCACCACTGAGTCCCCGATTTTTTTCATACTGCGCTCACCCACCACGCAGACCCATTCTCTCACATGTAGGCCTATCAGCTTTCTCCCGCGTCATTTGAAGCCGCTAGAATTTACGCGTTTAAATACGTCCGAAACATTGGCTCGTAAGACATATATATACGACCGAAACAGTTAAAGGGTTAATAGTCTGATTCTTAACCCTTTGACTGTTTCGGTCATATATGTACGCCTTACGAGCCAATGTTTCCGACGTATTAATACGCATCATTTCTAGCGGCCTCAAATCAAGCAGGAGAAAGCTGGTAGGCTCACATGTGAGAGAATGGGTCTGTGTGTCATATCAGTATAAAAAATCGGGCAGCATGGTGCATTGTGGAATGCCATTTCAGTAGTCCTTGTTCAGCATGCCTAGTGGTAAGAATTATCCGACTCCTTGGCGCATCTGGGACTCTTCTCTTCCTCAGTGATAGCTCTAACACAGATGGAAGTGTCTCTGAAGATAAATTTCATGGTTTTGAGGAGTTTGTGACCGAAAGCAATGCTCAGGATACCAGAAGGAAGGAAGGAAGAAAGAAAGAAAGGAAGGAAGGAAGGAAGAGATGAATGGAAAGAAGAAAGGAAAGAAGAAATGAGAGGAAGGAAGGAAGGAAAGAAGAGATGAGAGGAAGGAAGAAAGAAGTAAGGAAGGAGGAAAGGAAGGAAGGAATGAATTAAGAAAGGAAGAAAGAAAGAAAGGAAGAGATGAGAAGAAGGAAGGAACAAAAGAAGTAAGAAAGGAAGGAATGAAGGAAGAAAGGAAGGAAGGAAGGAAATATGTAAGAAAGAAAGGAAGCTAGGAAGGTAGGTATGAAGGAAAGGAAGGAGGTTGTGGGGAAGAAGACATGGGTCCCCTTTTGTGTTGCAGGTTGACAGGCAGTGAGGGTGGTGAGTAATGGTATAATATGTCATTTTGACAGCTGCTTTACCCTGTCTCAGCAAATTTAGATGTCCACACACACACACACACACACAGCTTGGAGCTTTGAAGTGCTAATACCAGCTGATGGAAAGTGTCCAGTCATTATGTATGTGTACATGTATATATATTATAGAACAATAGTAATAAACAATTTTTTTTATTGTTGGTTGGTGTAAACAAGTTTTGTAAACAATATATTGATACTAATGTTTGTGCGATTATTGTGTTGCATACGAGTGTATATATATACATTGCACCTTACTTTGGTCTCACAGGCCACATAAGTTACGTAAAAAAATAAAATATGTAGTGAAAAAAACAAGAAACCTATGAAAGGAAGTACACCAAAGTTTACCGGGTGAGCGACATTCGCCGCTGTTGCCATATGCGGCTCATTTTTTGCCAAGTTTACGCCTTTATATCTTGGTAAGTACTGATCGCAAAAAAAAAAAAATTTGGGATTAAAACAATCAGAAAAATAATTTTAACATTTTTATAATTTTTTTTTTTTTCCGAATATTTTGCGACATAGAATAACAGTTTCAGAATAGGGCTTGCGACAGTCAAAGGGTTAAGTAGTCTTTAACCCCATTTAGGGTCGGATCCCCTGATCTGAGAATTGCTCTCAGGGTCGGGGAATCTTCAAAAAAAAAAATAAATAAAAAAAATACTTATCAAATACAGTGGACCCCGAGTTTCGGTTATAATTCATTCCAGAACGCTGTTCAAGTGCCATTACCGAATGAATTTGTTCCCTTAAGGAAAAATGTAAATTAGATTAGTCCTTTCAAACCCCCAAATATACTACACATACAAAAGCACTTACAATATTAAACTTACATAATTGTTCGATTTCCGAGGTGACCGAAACTCGGGGGTCCACTGTAGTAGAGAATCTTTTTCCAAAGGTACTGAAACCAAAAGTATGAAATTTGATGGAAAACTTAAGGGATTATGCTCTTGCAAAGCTAGCGGTCTCGGTGTTATTTATGCATCAGTTATTTTGCCCAATTTGAGTCCTATTTTAGGCAAATTTCATTGTTCCAGTCAACCAAACTCATAGCTATTTCACAAGTACAGTGGTACCTCGAGTTACGATGGTCCCCAAAATCGCCCTTTTATGTAAGTTTATTTTTTTAAATGCTTTTGTAGGTATATTTTTGGGGGTGTAAAAGGACTAGTCTATTTTACATTATTCCTTATGGGGATAAATTCGTTTGGTAATGGCACTTGAACAGCATTCTCGAACGAAAAAATATCGTAACTCGAGGTACCACTGTATTCCTTCCATTCTATCGATTGAGTACACGAAACCACCCACTTACTTATTTCAACTACCCAGTAAAATGATCAGAAATTGGTAATTTGGCTAATTTCACAAAAAAAAAAAATTGCCAATTTATAAATAGGGTCTAGAATAAACATCGTAGACATTCGTGGCACTAAAAAAGATTTCCACTGTTCATTAGTTATGTCCCCAGGACTCTCCCATACAGCCTCTCCTCGCTTAGCAACGTACTTCTTTACTGACAACTCGGACTTACAACAGGCTCTGACCAGTATGCATACCTAAATAATGTATATTAGAGCTGATTTATTCTGTCTATTACAATATACAGTACACTACTGTATAAACATTTAAAAATATACTAAAAATGTTATAAATGGCACAAAGGTGACATTAAAACAATATTAACCCCTTAACTGTCCAAACGTAGATCTACGTTCTTACCGTTAGTGCTTCAAACGTAGATCTATGTTATATTTTTTCTGCCTTCAAATTTAGCACAATTGACCTGAGGTGCCTGGTCAGCATAGAATGGGTCATAACACTCGGTGTGCAAATCTGGGACCACTTAGTGCCTTGTGGGAGCACCAGTTCAATTGAGCACCAGCTAGAGCAAACAGTGCTCAGGTTAGGGTATGTAGGCGAGAGGTGACCCAAAAAGAATGAAAATCCCCAAAAAGAAAATACTTTCATCATCATTCAACACTTTCACCTCACTCATACATAATCACTGTCTTTGCAGAGGCGCTCAGATATGATAGTTTAGAAGTCCCTCCAAACTGCCAATATCCCAAACCCCCCTCCTTTAAAGTGCAGGCATTGTACTTCCCATTTCCAGGACTCAAGACCAGCTAACCGGTTTCCCTGAATCCCTTCACTAAATATTACCCAGCTCACACTCTAACAGCTCGTCAAGTCCCAAAAACCATTCTTCTCCATTCACTCCTATCTAACATGCTCACGCACGCTTGCTGGAAGTCCAAGACCCTCGCCCACAAAACCTCCTTTACCCCTTCTCTCCAACCTTTTCGAGGACAACCCCTACCCCTCCTTCCTTCCCCTACAGATTTATATGCTCTCCAAGTCATTCTACTTTGATCCATTCTCTCTAAATGACCAAACCACCTCAACAACTCCTCTTCAGCCCTCTGACTAATACTTATAGTAACTCCACATCTCCTCCTAATTTCCACACTCCGAATTCTCTACATAATATTTACACCACACATTGCCCTTAGACAGGACATCTCCACTGCCTCCAGCCGCCTCCTTGCTGCAGCATTTACATCCCAAGCTTCACACCCATATAAGATTGTCGGTACCACTATACTTTCATACATTCCCTTCTTTGCTTCCATAGATAACCTATAAGTATACAGAATCTAATACTAAGTGGGTGTTCTCACAATTGCTTTTTGCTGATGACACTGAAGAGAAGTTGCAGAGGTTGGTGGATGAATTTTTGAGGGTTTGTAAAAGAAGGAAACTCTAAGTGAATATTATAAAGAGCAAGGTGTTGAGAGTAACAAAAAATTTAGGTAATGAATGATTGGAGGGAGGGAGTATGGAGGAAGTGAATGTGTTCAGATATATTTGGTAGTGAACTTGTCAGTGGATATGTCTATGAAAGACAAGGTGAAATATAGAATTGATAAAGGAAAAAAGGTGAGTGGTGCAGTGACACATCTGTAGAGACAAAGAACATTATCCATGGAAACAAAGAGGGGAATGTATGAGAGTATAGTGGTGTCAAAGCTCTTATATGGGTGTGAAGCATGGGTGGTGAATGTTGCAACAAGGAGAAGGCTGGAGGCAGTGGAGATGTCGTGTCTGAGGGCAATGTCCAGTGTGAATATTATGCAGAGAATCCTTAGCTTGAAGATGAGGAGGAGGTGCAGGGTTACTAAAAGTATTATCCAAAGGGCTGAAGAGGGGTTGTTGAGGTGGATCTGACATTTAGAGAGGATGGAACAAAATGGCATGACTTGGAGGGCATATAAATCTGTAGTGGAAGGAAGGTGGGGTAGGGGGTCATCCTAGGAAAGATTGGAGGGAGGGGGGAAAAGAGGTTTTGTGTGTAAGGGGCTTAGATTTCCATCAAGCGTGCATTAGCGTGTTAGACATGAGTGGAGGCAAGTGGTTTTATGAGTAGACGTGCTGTTGGAGTGTGAGCAAGGTAGAATTTATGAAAGGATTCAGGAAAACCAATTAGCCAGACTTAGAGTCCTTTTCAAGATTGATGGCACTGATCACATGGACTCCAGACTGAAGGACTGATTGCCTCAAATTCCTGATCTTCAACCATCCTTCTCTGTATTAGACTGAGGAAGCCACTGCTTGGTGAAACATTTCCACAATAAAGATATCCAAGTGTTGCACAAGTTCCTAACTAATATACTGAATGTAACCTAATGGAAAAATTTTGTACCTGATAACATATGTGTTTGAGTTTAACTCACTTTTTCTCATTGTCATGAACCATGATTAACTTTTAAGCGACTATTTTCTGTGCTGTATACAGTGGTACCTCTACTTACGAGCAGCTCAAAACTCGAACAATTATGTAAGTGTATTTTTGTAGGTGCTTTTGTAAGTGTATTTTCGGGGGTCTGAAATGGATTAACCTAATTTTCATTATTTCTTATGGGAAAAAATTCCTTTGGCCGACTGGAACGAATTTTGCTCGTAAGTAGAGGTACCACTGTATTTGTTATATTCATTAGAATTACTTTTATTCTATATAAATCCTTTAATTGTTTTTAACATACCACCAAGGAGGGTGACCCAAAAAGAAGAAATACCTTCAAAAAGTTTCTCTTTTTACATTTAGAAATTTAAATACGAGAAAGGACTTGAGTCCTGGAGGTGGAAAGTACAGTGCTGCACTCTGAAGGAGGGGTGGGGATATGTTGCAGTTTTTGAACTGTAGTATCAACATGCCTCTGGCAAGACAGTGATAGAGAGAGTGATAATGAAAGTGTTTCTTTTTTCGGGTCGCCCTGCCTTAGTGGGAAATGGCTGATGTATTAAATACAAAGGGAGGGGGTTACTAGCATCTTGTTCCCAGCATTTAATTCGCCTCTTATGATACACATGACTTACAGATTAAGAATTCTTCTCCACTTCCCCATGGAGACATTTTTAATATCTTTGTATAAATGTATGGGTAATGTTTTTTTTATGTTTTGTTATGTTGTACTAGCCTCAACCCTTTCAGGGTTGGTCCCATTGTATCACAGCTTTGAAGTCAGTGGTGGCCCCGTAATACAACACCTTGAGCTCAGCTCACTCAGATAAGCTGTAAGTGATAAATTTAGCCTAGATATGAGAGAACGGGTCTATGCAGTAAGTGTGTACCATATAAAAAAAATCCTGCAGCAAGCAGTGCATAATGAAGAAAAAACTGCGACCATGTTTTTGGTGCAAAACAGTGACTTTGTGGTGTATTTTCATATGTTTTTTATGGTTATATTCCCGGTTTTGTGGTCTCATTTGATAGAACGAAAGAAATAGAAATAGAGATGATTTTGATTTGTTTCAGAACTGAAAGTAGTTTGAAATCAAGCTCAAAGTAGTGGAAATATTTGATTTTTGCTGATATTCCGGAGTACACAAATGACATCACTCGTCCAACTGGCCGGTCTAATATGCGTTCATGAATGTGTTGACATTATTTATACAATTATTACAATAATGCAGTAGTCTGCATAACAGTAAAAATTCTATTTTTTGTGTGACTAAAAATTCACAATGAAAAGCAAGAGTAATCTAAGAGAGGCCGGGAGACTTGACTAATAAACAGAAAATGTTATCTTAGTGCCAGGAATGTCTGCATTGTTTATTCTGGACCCTATTTTGAAATTGGCATTTCTTGAAATTTGTGTGAAGTTGGGCAAATTAACAATTTCTGATCACTTTGGGTAGTTGAAATAGGTAAATGGGCAGTTTCTTGTACTCAGTAGAATAGAAGGAATACTAGCGAAATAGATATGAGTTTCGTCGACTGGAACAATGGAATTGGCCAAAAACAGGGTGCAAAGTGGGCGAAATTGCCAGTGCCTAAATATCTCCGAGACCACTAAATTTGAGAGAGCTTAATTCCGTAAGTTTTACATCAAATTTTGTACTTTTGGTTTCAATGTCTTCGGAAAAAGTTTTTTTTAATTCTTCAACTCTGAGAGCAAGTTTAAGAGCAGGGGTCTTGACCCTGAAAGGGTTAGGATAGGTTTAAGCTTGCCTGAAATGTCTGCACAAACAGGGGCTCTCTATATGTAATACCAATTCTCATTAAATTTTATGTCTGTGTAACAAATACTAATAAATTATTTTTTTTTTTATTATTTACACACCGGTCATCTCCCACAGAGGTACGGTGACCCAAAAAAGAATAAACACTTTCACCATTACTCATACTATCACCGTTTTGCCAGAGGTATACTGATATCCCTCCAAACTGCACTTATCATCACCCATCCTTCATAGTGCAGACACTGTACAGTGGTACCTCGAGTTACGATGGTCCCCAAAATCGCCCTTTTATGTAAGTTTATTTTTTTAAAGGCTTTTGTAGGTATATTTTTGAGGGTGTAAAAGGACTAGTCTATTTTACATTATTCCTTATGGGGATAAATTCGTTTGGTAATGGCACTTGACCAGCATTCTCGAACGAAAAAATATCGTAACTCGAGGTACCACTGTACTTTCCACCACCAGGACTCAAGTCCAGCCAACCAATTTCCCTGAATCCCTTCATAAATATTATTATTATTATTATACAGTGGACCCCCGAGTTTCGGTCATAATTCATTCCAGAATGCTGCTCAAGTGCCATTACCGAACGAATTTACTCCCTTGTGGCCCGGTGGTCTGGGGGCTAGAGCTCTCGCTTCACACATGGAGAGCCCGGGTTCGATTCCCGGCGGGTGGAAACATTTCGACGTGTTTCCTTACACCTGTTGTCATGTTCACCTAGCAGCAAATAGGTACTTGGGTTATTAGTCGACTGGTGTGGGTCGCAGCCTGGGGGACAAGATTAAGGACCCCAATGGAAATAAGACAGACACTCCTCGATGACGCACTGACTTTCTTGGGTTATCCTGGGTGGCTAACCTTCCGGGGTTAAAAATCCGAAGAAATCTTATCTTATCTTATCTTAAGGAATAATGTCAAGTAGGTTAGTCAATTTCAGACCCCCAAAAATACACTTACAAAAGCACTTACAATATTACACTTACATAATTGTTCAATTTCCGAGGTGACCGAAACTCGGGGGTCCACTGTAATTATTATTGTTAAGAATAATAATAATAATTTCTGTGAAGATGAATACACAGTGTTAATATAATTTTACATTGCAGGTGATGTGAAACAAGGAGAAAATCTTCAGCGTGAGTTGGAAATTTCAAAACCTGTTAGTAACTCAGTTAAATATTTACAAAGTATTAACTTTTCGCAGTTGATTTTAAGTGAAAAAGTAAAGATAAAAGAAAAAGGACGACATACACCAGTTTTATCCATTCTACAAAAAAGTACAAGCAGGAGCAAAGAATATACGCGCCAGTTTTGCATCAGTGTTTACCAGAAAAGTGAATGGCTTTGTGGCTGTGACGAAAAACGCTTTATTCTGTTTTCCATGCTTACTATTTGGTGGAGACTCTTCATGGACAAAAAGTGGCGTAACTGACTTGAGGCATTTACCACAAAAAGTAATGAAACATGAGCAGTCAACCAAGCATATAAATAACATTATTGATTTGTCAATGCTGGGTAAAGTGAACATTGCAACTCAAATTGATTCAACATACAAGATTTCAATAGCAAAACACAATGAAGAGGTTGAAAAAAACAGAAATGCATTGTCCAAAATCATAAACTGCATAAAATTCTGTGGCAAATTTGAGCTCCCTCTCAGAAGACATGATGAAACCTCGAGCTCAAAAAATCCAGGTGTATTTCGAGGCCTAGTTGATTTTGCCTGTAGTTTGGATTCTAGCTTAGATGCTCATATACATAATGCTACAGTGTTTAAAGGAACATCAAAATCAATACAAAATGAACTTTTAGAATCTATGTTAGAAATTTGCAAAAACAAAATCAAGGAAGAAGTGAAGAATGCTGAATACTTGGCAGTTATGTGTGATGAAACAACAGATATTTATGACAAAACACAAATGGTGATTGTTCTAAGGTATGAGCTACAAGGCAAACCTGTTGAGAGATTCTGGGGATTTTTTAGCATAACCAATCAAACAGCAGAAGTATTGTCAAGTGTTTTGTTAAAAGAGCTGCAGATTTTAATTGGTGATCTTCCGCATAAGCTCATTGCTCAAACTTATGACGGTGCAGCTGTGTTAAGTGGTGTCAACAAAGGTGTGCAAACTAAAGTAAGAGAAGTGTATACCAATGCTCACTTTATACACTGTTATGCGCACCAACTGAACTTGATTCTTCAGCAGGCGACATCGCAGAATACTAATGTTCGAGTATTTTTTAACAGCTTGTCAGGGATACCAGCATTTTTTTCAAAATCTTCGCAAAGAATGACAGCATTGGAGAATACTGCAGGCAGTCAAATTCCAAGGCCTTCTGCAACACGTTGGAATTTCAAGAGCAGAACAGTTAATGCTGTGCAGGAGATGAAAGATGCACTGATTGAGTGTTGCACTATTCTAGAAGCATCTAACTCGAGAGATACTGGATCTGCAGGAGCGGGTATAAAGAGGATCCTGAGTGATCCTGAATTTGAGTTTTGGTTGGAATTTTTTTCCAAAGTGATGCCTCACGTTGACATCATGTTTTCTCAGCTTCAGTCTAGAAATATTAATGCAGTTAAGGCTAATTCCTCTTTAACAGCTTTTGCCTCTTCAGTTCAGAAATTAAGAGATGAATGTGATACTTCTATAATGCCTTCTGAACCAAAGAGAAGAAAATTTAATACAGATAAAGCAGTCGCTGCAAAAGAGGTTTGTGACGTAATTTTATTGCAGTGTAGAACGAGATTCAGTTTCACGAATCATTTGGAAGCTAGCCAGTTACTACTAGTGAGTAATTTTTCAACATATACTGAAAACTTCCCTAGTGATGCATTTAAGCATGCAGTTGCAGCCTATCCCATGCTCGAAAAAGATAAATTGAGAACTGAACTATCTGTACTGTATTCAAGAGAAGATTTGTGCAAATCAGAAAAACTTATTGACTTGCTAGAGATGATAAATGACAATCATCTGCAGTCAACATTTTCAGAAACTGTCAAGCTGTTAAAAATTTTAATAACAACTCCAATGACAACAGCAGAAGCAGGAAGATGTTTTTCAACCTTGAAAAGAATCAAAGCTTTTTTGCACAGTACAATGGCGAATGAAAGATTGACTGCTCTAGCAATGATATCGATTGAAAACATGATGATAACAGAAATGAAAGATTTTAATGAAAAAGTTATAAACCATTTTGCAACATCAAAAAATCGACGCTCGGATTTTATTTTCAAATACAGTGGTACCCCGGTTTACGATATTTTTTCATTCCAGAATGCTGTTCAAGTGCCATTACCAAACGAATTTATCTCCTTAAGAAAAGTTGTAAAATAGACTAGTCCTTTTAGACCCCCAAAATTACACTTACAAAAGCATTTAAAAAAATAAACTTACATAAAAGGGTGAGTTTGGGGACCATCGTAAACCGGGGTACCACTGTAGTTGTAACATCATCACCTCAGTTAGCCACGTCTCCACCAGCAGGACTGTGACGACCTCTACGGGTACGTATGTGTGAACGCTTATCAGTATTAAATTTAGTATAATTTTAAAAATTATTACTTTAATAACATTTATTATGCTGTTCTATGAGGCTTGCAGTCACGCAGTCCCCCCATTCAATTTTTTGACAAGCCGCCACTGCCTGTTACAGTGAAGGTAAAAAAGACAGCTGTATATACTGCTACTACTGCCATCACTGTTTGGACTGGCTTACACCACAACAGTGCTAATATTAATAGTGATAGTGCTAATGACAGAGTGGAAGTCAAGGAGGAGAAAGATGATCATTATTCTTGAGTGTTTCAATATGGTGATGTTGCAAGTGAATGTAGATAAGTTCAAACATTATTACGTTTTTCTTGACTTTCATGAAGATTTTGAGGAAAAATCATCCATAAAGGTAAGAAATTAATCTAAATCTTGTACAGTGGACCCCCGGATTTCGTAATGCTAAAAACTCGTACTGCTAAAAACTCAAAATGTATTTTTGTGGTTAACTGTACTGCTAAATGCACCTTGGGACTATTTAAATCTGAGACAATGAAGTAAACTGAGTACAGTGGACCCCCGTAAATCAAACGGTCTGATTATCGGCTGGCTCGAAAATCGATCGCTTTTTCGGCCCAATTTTGCCAGATTATCGGTCCGTGTACCAGACCTGTCCGCCTGCCCGCGCTTGCGTGCCTCGCCACGCAGGCGTCATGAGCCAGTCTAGCTTTGTTTATCACAATAAATTCATTGTGTTTAGTGCTTGTTTATTGATTGTGACTGTGAAATAAGCCACCATGGGCCCAAAGAAACTTCATAGTGGCAGCCCTTTGGTAAAGAAAGTGACAAACATGATAGAATTGAAGAAAGAAATTGTAGCAAAGTACCAAAGTGGAGGAAGAAAGGGAGAATGTGCCTTCTTCAGTGATTCTACGATATGTATGATTCTAAAGCAGCACAAGTTGATAAAGGCTATAGCACTAGCCAGCGATAAAGTGTAGCATTAACAGTGTAGCAAGTAAGTTAGCGATTAAGTGATAGAAAATGACGACACGAAACTTAACTCCTACATTGTTGTTTGAGGAATATAGGGGCACTGACAAGAATGCCGCCCTCTGCCACCATCTCATCCAAGGTAAGTGTAAATATTTCTTATTTATATAAGTGTGAATATTTCTTATTTATAAATTAAAGTGTAAATATTTCTTATTTATAAATTAAAGTGTAAATATTTCTTATTTATAAATTAAAGTGTAAATATTTCTTATTTATAAATTAAAGTGTAAATATTTCTTATTTATAAATTATGTACATTGTTTGTGTGAATAGTGGTGGTGGCCTGCTGCTGCCTCCAAACAAACTCTCCTGCCTCTCTCATATGCCAACAAGAGTCTTCAATAAAGGTAAAACTGATTTAACTGTTCAGTTGTCCATTAAAATTAGTTCTTTATATTTATTTCTCATTGTTTTCTGTATGTAAAACTATAGTACTTATTCTTTAAAAAAATGAATTTTTGGTGAATATTTTTGGGTGGAACGGATTAATTGTATTTACATTATTTCTTATGGGAAATAAGGGTTCAAAAATTAGCCAGTTCGATTTTAGGCCTAGCTCCTGGAACGGATTAACCCTTTACCGGGCACTCCCTGGAAAATGATAATTTCGAAATGTATTTCATATGAGTCGATAGAGTAGCTCAATGTAAGGATAATGAGCCCATATATTTGAAATTCTAAAAATAACTTTTCGCGCAATTGCCAATATTCAAGGACCGTCTGTAGACGGTCCCGACCGTTAAAGGGTGTCAAATTCTGAGTGTTGCAAATTTACAATTGTTAATAAAACACCAAATAAGTATTTTTCTATTTTATTTTACTAATATACAATATCAAAAACACAAATGGAACTTGTTTCCAAACATTTTGTAAGTATTAAAAAATATAAACATGAACCAAAAGAAAGATGCACACATTGCAAAGGGATAAAACTTTCAAGTCCCATATTCCTGAATTCCAAGAGTAAAAACAATCATT